>APFE031459782.1:0-66614 GCA_000404065.3 Pinus taeda | reverse complement strand
TCAAAAGCTACATGGAAACCTAAAGATTATTGTAAGTGACAGAGATCCCATTTTCACTAGAAATTTTTGGACAGAATTATTTTCTTGTCTTGGTACTCAGTTAGCTCATAGCTCATCTTTTCATCCTCAATCTGATGGGAAAACTGAGATAGTAAACAAATGTTTGGAAGGATATCTTCGTTGCTTTGTATCTGATAAACAGACACAATGGGTCAAATGGTTGCCTCTGCCAGAATGGTGGTATAACACTTCCTTCCATACACCAACAAAAATGACCCCATTTATGGCACTTTATGGGTATCAACCACCATCCATCACATCATATTAAAGAGAAAACTCTAAGGTTCAGGCAGTGGAACATCGCATCAAACATCAATAACAAGTCCTCCAACTCTTAAAGGATAACCTCATGTTGGCACAGAATAGAATGAAACAGCAGGCAGATCAACATCGCAACGAAAGACGTTTTGATGTAGGTGATTGGGTATTCCTACAGCTACAACCATATAAGCAAATGTCCCTCAAGCAAGCTAATAAGGATAATAAATTATCACCAAAGTATTATGGTCCATACAAGGTGTTGCAAAAGATTGGTACTATTGCATACAAATTGGAGCTTCCTGCAGCTTCTAAATTGCACCCAGTTTTCCATGTTTCATGTTTAAAGAAGGTTATAGGTGACAAGCTCCCAGTTCAAACAATATTGCCAGAACTTGATGAGGAAGGAAATATTATATTGGAACCAGAAGCAGTCACAGAAACAAGAACTCAACAGCTACGAAATCGATCAATTTTAGAGTATCTTATCAAGTGGAAGAACTTATCTGCTGAAGATTCCACATGGGAGGATGAGAATTTTATACAGAGGTATCTAGAACTACTCAAGCGTTGAGGACAACACTTTTTTTGAAGGAGAGGGGCATGTTGGGTCCCTATAATACTAGTGATTACCCCATTACTATTGTAGTTATGCCCCTTACTAATATTGTTGTGCCCCTATTGTCCCCATATTGTTATTACTGTGCCCCATAGAATCCCTCTATTGTTATTTTTGTGGCTTTATATTATTATTGTTAGGTTGGATAGGTTATATTGTGACTCGTTAGACTCCTATATATAGAAAGGAGGTTTTGTGATTTGAATCATCCAAGAATTGTTCATTTATGTAATGTAAAGGAGGTTGCCCCCTTGAAGAGGCTGAATTCTAAGGCATTGATCTATCCTTTCTATCTTTTCTTGAGCTGGTTTCATAACAAGTTCTCTCTCCAGGGAGCTCACGTTGTAACATCCCATAGCTGTAGAGCTGATAGAGGCATAGAGCCACCAAAGGTTGGGGGTGAATTGCCCAGGGATGATTCCTCAGGATGAGGAAGGGATAGAGATCCTGAGAACTTAAGCACCAAGAGCCAGAAAGCCTGAGAGATTCAGAGCTAGAGGACCAAGCAGAGGTAGAGCCACCAGAGGTTGGAGGTAGAGCCAGATAGACAGAGCTAGATAGCTAATAGAGTCAGAGCTAGATGAGCCAAAGAGCTGAGAGCCAAAACCAGTTAGCTAGAGAGCTAGAGCTGCAGAGCCAAATAGCTCAAAACAGACTTCTAAGAGCCATGGGTTGTAACGAAGTTGAAAAACAACAAAGATATCAAATGACCAATCTATTGTTGATTTCTAAAGTGTGGTGAAGAGAGAAGGAGTTCCAGAGACAATTAACAGAATTCTGAGGGAGTTGGTGCAAGCTAGAGCTCAAGATAGCTCAGAGCACTAATTGAAGCAGTCAAATCTAGAGAAGGCTAGAGCTGTCTATAGAGTAAGGACAACTATGGGTAAGATGTCATTTTAAGCCCATTGGTTCAGTTGTAAACCTATGGAGTTGAGTGTGGAACTTGTAAAAGAATTGAAGCCATAATCCCAAAGAGCCTAGTTAAGTTGATTAGAGCTCAAGGAAACGTAGCCCAAGATATCAGGGTGAACTCCATGTTATATTGTTGTTTTATGTGTCTGCCTATTTGCTACATCGTATTTATTGTTGTGTTTCTTTAACTATTAGCAAAGAAAATGAATTTAAGGCACTTGAATGGTTTAGAGGCAAACAAGACATACACTTATTTCAAGTACTTAATTCTGCAAATTGTCAATCATAAACATAGATCTTGGGAATATATAAGCTTCAGAGTGGGAGAGGTTCTTGTAAGATGACAAGAAGCCTTTTGTTCCCCATTTCATATCAGGGGTGATTGCATGGAGTAAACGTAGATATACAACGTGCGAGAGCGCTCACTGATTTTGAAGTGATAAAGATTATTGATGATATTAATCCATAGCCTACAGTCTTGGAAATTGATTGGCCTATTCACATGAATGGGGTCATCAATCTGAAGAAGTGAATGATGTCATTTGAAAGGAAGTCACTCCCCATTATAGTACCATATGACCCTGCAGAAGGACTGCACTATACTGAACTAATTCGCAACTATGAGGAAAGTGATGATGATTTGGATTAGATCTATAAAATAACGGCATGACACCAAGATTGGGTTAATCCAACCACTAATGGGTGAATTTCATGGGGGCTGCGAAAGCTCACCTACATCAGATTCAAATGAAGAATTAGAGCATTGGAAGAATAGGTTGGACAAAGTATATATGTTGTGCTACAATATGATGACTAAATCATTGCATTGTGTGTCATCAGAGGTAAGAAATTTACCTTATTATGATGGTTTAACTGATGTAGACAATTTTTTGGATCCGTTTGAAAGAGAAGTACCTAAGGACCATCACTTTCAAGCACTGGATTTGGCACTATGTGCTACGGCTGCATAGTGGTGAGGTACGCATAAAGACAAATTTGATGAATAGTGCGAGTATAGGAAAATGATGAGGTTGTGATTTGGTCACCCAAAATTTTAGCTAACTAAGAAATACGATGGGAGAAATGATTCACTCGATCAGTTAGCAAAGTGGACCAAGATTTAAGGAATCGAGCCGCATCCAGACTTGGTGCATTTATTCTGCCACAATTTAGATATAATCCCTATGAATTGGTACCTGGAAATGGAGCTCTACCACGACACCTGTTGGCTTATATGGGCCTGACCTAGGTTCGGAAGAGTTATTTAGCCAAACAAATCCCACAACTACCAGCCCTTTCAGCAACAACCCACAGAGCGTGGACTGAGGTCTCACCTGAGGTAGCAGGGGAGGGTGCTAGAACCAAGTTTCTACACCCATGGGCTATCAAGATGTGGTTTAGGGGACTCATGCACCCTTCTGCTACTTCACGCTGCTTTGCAGTGATGCAAATCCAGACTTAGAGCAACTTCCACTTTCTATTGATTATTGATCTAATCTAATTAATGGAGTGTATCATATTTTCTTAGCAGGGTCTTTAAGAAAACATTTAACAAGTTTAACCATTCGCGCACTTAAATTGAACACAGATTCACATACATTCATCTCATTCGTATTTAAACAGATATAGAAAGGTAAATTGTAAAGTCAAATGCGAGATAACATAGAATTACAGAGGCAACTTATCTTTATTATTATTCTTCACCAATACATCCAGATCTACCCTCTGCACTTAGATGTAGGGATCTGCGCACACAGCTGCGGACTTTCCAAGCCTCTACACACACAGCTACAGAGCCTCTACCTACTACCCCAACCCTCGATTCAGACTTACAGATGCTTTCAGACTATTCTCTTCAAAAACCCATTACACCTCATATTCCAAAAGAACTACTTTTCGCTTATAGAGCCACGCTTTATTTATACCCTTCCTTGGCCTACGATCCTTACGTGGGCTAACTCTATTTATCTTTCATTGCATTATTTTCGGGCAGACTACCCTCTGACTCAACCTATTATTATTTGCACTCCGTATACTTCTGAGTTTTTATAATAAGTTAATCCTAATTTTTGGGCTTTTTGCCCCAAAACCGCTACGCGGGACCTCCACTACCTAATAGTGCCCCAACACAATCATTGTTACTTGTCCCGATTCACTCGTCAGCATGGCTAAATACTCTGTCTTGGCTTCATGCTTCACCTCCCTTTGGGTGACACTCGTCGTCCTGCTTCTCCTTCATTGTATCCCACAATGCTTTGTCCAGCTCCTGCTTCAATGTTTCTACCACATCTCGCAACCGATGATGCTCAGTCTACTCTGCTCGGTTAACAAAGAACACCCACTCGTAGGATTTTAGAGCGAGCGAGGGAGCCGCATATGGGACCGCCTGGTACCAACCCATCCACTTCCGACCTTCGTATCTTCTCTTCACACTGTCTGCTGCAGCTTGTGTTTCAAGTTTGCAAGACCCTAGCTATTGTCCACAAAATCCCAATCTTCAAGGGACATCAGGGACAACTTATTAACTGCATATCTACCTATGGTCTTCGTTTGTCCATCCTTTCATTGTTCTGTTGTAGTGCATCAGCCTACCCCTGGGCAAGGTGACAGCATCTGGACCAATTCTGCTTCGTGTTCCCTCTTTTTCTGTACATCCCCTACTGGTAATGCTGCAGTTTGCGGGATGCCCACAGCTGTCAACACCATACTCCTTAGAGAGTCCTGCTTCTCCATTGGCCAGATCACTACCTTCAGGTGCATGCCTTGTGAAGAGATAATGAACAGCTCCATATGTGTTTCCGAAGTGTAGGCCATACAGTGGATTCCCCTCAGTGACTTATAAGCCATGCAAATTTCAAATGCACTGATTGTCGCCTATTGCAATTCGTGTAAACTTCTTGTGTAAAACTTGTGGCAGCTCATTTCATATTTGGCTCGTATTGTTTCTCTTAATTTCCCACCACTTGCTCCCTTTTTCCATAATGCAGACATCTTGTCATAAATAGTGACATCAAGGGTCATCATTCCTTTTATGAACACATCTGCATGGTCCTTCTCACACAACCACGACCCTTGTGTTTGGTCAAATGTATGTGACCCATGGTACTTGTGCATCTGTCCCCCAGGCTGCTTTATCATCCCCCTCTCTCTTTTAACTGGGTGGAGCGATGAGACTATCCTTGGAATGGCTAGTCAGGCGGTCAACCCACCCATGTAGAGCTTTAGGCAACTGCCATTCACTCTTCCTGGGAAGGGGTCTCCATTGAGTTTAGCCAGCTGCATTGTTCCCCCATCGGTAACTTCTTTGACGACATAGGGTCCCAACAAGTGCATGTCAATTTTACCTGGGAATTTTTCGAACTTACTGTCATAAAGAAATACTGGATCATTCTCCTTGAAGGTTTGCACCTTGATATGGCGATCATGCCACACTTTCTTGTGTTGTTTCTGTTCCTGGTGATGGAATCCAACCAGAAATTGTTCCTACTCCAATTCTTCTAGTTGTGCGAGCCTCTCTTCCAATGCCCGATGGTCTACCATACATGTGATTGCCACGATCCGCAAACTAGGCATAATATATTCCATAGGCATAACGGCCTCCTTTCCATAGATTAAGCAAAATAGTGTCTGGCCTGTCAGCTTTTTGCACATAGTTTGGTATGCCCATAGCACAGTAGGGATGTACAAGTCCTAGTCATTTCGTCACGCATTACATACCTTAGTCAGTGCAGTCTCCAAAATTTTGTTAAATGCCTCAACGGTCCCATTTACTTGTGGGTAATATGGTGTACTCTGTTGGTCATATATCTAGAACTCAGTGAGTTCACTGATTTTTTCATTTAGAAAATGCGTTCCCCTATTGCTCATGAGAATTTTTGGACATCCAAACCTGGTCAGTACATTCTTGGAGAAAAACTTCGCTGCTGCCGCAGCCGCACAATCCTTTACCGGCTGCGCCTCAACCCATCGGGTCAAATAGTTAGTCGCGGTGATGATATAACGTACACCCGTCTTTCTAGACAGTTCAATAGGCCTGACGAAGTAAATTGCCCATTTCTCAAATGGATGTAGCATCATCTGCTGCTAGATCAACATTTCATCCCTCCGTGATGGTTTCCCAGTTTGTTGACATACATCGTAAGCACGACAATATAGTTTTTAATCTTGATGTAAAGGGGGCCACCATAATCCTTCACAAAGAATTCTTTTGGGATGTGGCGCGACTCGCGTAGTGTCCGCCAGCAACCCTGCCATGTGCTTTAGCCAGGATCTGTCTATGTCCAAACTTCAGTACATATCTCAGTAATATTTCATCATTTCCCATCTTGTAGAGGTGGTCCCCAATCACAGTGAAATCTGTGACACGTAGCACCAATTCCTTCTTTTATTGAACCAAATACCCCTGCAGTGTAGTTCCCGTAGTTAAAAAGTGGATTATATCTTCAAAGTGGCCATCCGCAACACATACTACATACAACTGGGCATCTGACAATCCTTCCTCTAAGTTCTTTGGTTCTTTTCTGGTCTCAATTTGGGCTAGGTGATCTAGTCCTATGTTCAGACGTCCTGACTTTACAATGACCTCGAAGTCATATTCCTGAAATAACAACAACCATTGACAGATACGCCCCCCCAACATAGGCTTATTCACCAGATATTTAAGTGTTGAGTGCTTAGTATACATCTTAAAATGTCATCCAAGCAGGTAGTGATGGTATTTCTAGAGCACGTACACCATCGCTAGACCTTCTCACTCAATGGTGGAGTAATTATTCTCAGCTTTTGAAAATCAGTGGCTTGCAAATGCGATTGGGTGATCAACCCCCTGCGCACCTGGCTGAGTAAGTACGGCCCCCAATGCAATACATGATGCATTGACATGCACATGAAATTCTATATCCCATTTCAGAAAAACCAAAATAGGGGCAGATGCCATATTTTCCTTAAGGATTTCTAGACTTTTGTTGCATTCCTCATTCCAACAATAGGTAGCATACTTTTTCAGCAATTGTTGCATGGGCGCTATGATCTAGGCATATGTTATAGACATTTTTGGGCACTACAACCCAAATAACATATGTCAATAATATAAGGGCTCTCAAACCCCTAAAAGTGTTGTTTCAAACCCTAAAGGATAAAGGTCAACTAATTACATCATTTCCCAGAAGTTCTCCGTCAAAAACTACTCAGAACTAGTCAAAACTGGACCATACAAACTGCTCCATGTTGAGGGTGCGATGCATCTCACCTGTTACACACAAGCGGTGCAATGCATACTGAAAATCCATTCTGTAGGGTGTGATGAGCGAGAGTAGACAAATGGAAGAGGTAGTTTGCTAGGTGGAAACTTAGATAATCTTCTAGAAACTGCTCATATGACACTTGCCTCTCTGAATTCGACCAGGGATGAGTAAGAGATTATGAAATCTCTAAGTGGAACCAAGAACTATCAGTGAAATGACACTAGTCATAAACCCAGAAGGTGACTCACCCCTTTGCAAATATCTATAAATGGATCCCTCATCCCAGAGATCTAGAGGCTAGAATTTTGTAATCTGTAAGGAAGTGTTGTTGGTTTCTCTTTGAGACATTGTATTGTTGGGTGATCTTACTTTTCATGATGTGAAGAGGGTTTTCATGCTGGGAGGATGATGCTAGATCAGACAGTGGGGTTGTAATCCTCTCTTCTACTCTATCAATAAATTTATATTAGTTTTCCTCCATATACTTGTGCACTTGTAAATCTTGTATTTGTGAATGCAATTGTATGGTTAATGTACATCTGATTCTACGTTGTTTATGGCATTATATATCTCTATGCTTTGATGGTATTTTTCTGCTTTGCCTCTACAAGTGTTCTTTGAAGTGGGACAAGTGAGAAAGGAGTGGCGAAAGCTCTATCAAAGGAGAGAGGAAACAAGCAAGGAGCCAAGCGAAAGACTGAGGTTGGTGCTCTCTGCTTCTCTCTTATCTGTCATTGATAAAGGAAAACACAAGTTGCTTTGAATTGTTTGTTTCTAAGATAGCTACCCATCTTAGTGGGACTAGCAGATCAATTAGTGGCACTCGTTTTCCCAGAAACAAAATGGCGACTCCGCTAGGGAGTGAATATTTTGTTTGTTTGGTACTGTTGCTTGCTTATAAACTACAGAGAGAGCCTGAAGTTAAGCTAGCTAGCCTTCGAACTGCACTTGCTATACAAGTGCAAAGTAGATAAACTCTGCCTCAGTCAATCTCTGGGTTGGTTTATGAACAGAACATCTGACTTGCAAACATCCTGAGTGCCCTAGTGGTAGCTTAATAAACTCATAAGATCATACCCCTATACTTTGTGTTTATTGTCTATCATAGCTTGACTGAAATAGCTGCACTATGCTGCAAATTTTGAGCAAGCTCAATTTTGTTCTCTAGACCATCCAACTGTCTCTCATTGGTAGTCTGGATGCATTGCACCTCCTGTGTGTTGTAGGTGAGATGCATCCCTATTTCCCTTAAGGGCAGGTGCAATGATTGAATGAGACTGTTTCTCTCTCTAGAAATTGGTTTTTTCTTCATTGTTTTCAGCTCTATTCAGTAGTTTTGCAGCCTCTGATTAGTATATCATTGATGAAACCTTCTTCCGTCACATTATTCAACCTCCATTGATAAGGAATTGTGAATGTTCTTTATGTATTTTTCATCATTTACATTCCTCCTTTGCAAAAAGTAGCTTAATGGAACTGTTGTTTTGAGTCAAAAAAACGAGTGTCGTAAAGTCTTCCTCTTTCAGATAGTCGATTGTACTTTTTCCATTGCATTTGATTTGAATTGTCAGTATTTGAAGTGTCAAAAGTAGTTTCCCATTTGACATTGAAAGTGTCATCTTAGTCTTCCTTTCGTTTTTGAAAAGAAATTGCTAAAGTGTCGCTTTCAAGAAAAGTAGTTCAGATCTATACTTGGTTTTCTTTTCTGGCATCCTCACAGTAAGGAAACGGAAAAAAAAATACGTGCATGTGCATTTGCATTTAGACTGCATGTGGAAATTGAATTAGGAAAGTGCATTTAGTGTGTGCTCTCTACTCTCTGTTGAAAGAATCGTACTCTTCTCTCCTTAGTAGCTAGGATTTTCATTACTAAAAGAAAACAAACGACTATTTATCATTTTAGATTTCATATTTAGGAATTGTACATCTACATCATGCGGTGAACCTTGAAAGACAAACTTCTTAAGAAAGATCAACTATAAAATAAACCTCAATGAACATAAAAATTCTTTGGAACCTAACACACAACATTTAGAAGTCTAGGCTAGAGACGTATTCCAGCATCGTAAACCCTGGTAGCTATCATTTTCATTGTAGGTTGGGTGATTCCTCCTCTTTGATAAGATAAGTTCCAGTACGGACTTGTGCTCCGACATACCTTCGAGTATATATTGGGAGACTACAATAGGCTGATATCCTTTATCCTTACGAAGCCATGTCTGCCACCTTATCGATCGCAATGCACTGAACATAGCATTTGGGAATATTGACTACTGTACATAAAGTCCTCGGTAGTTTCTCTTTAATTTACCACTAGGGTGTATGTTGCAGTTTTATGATTGGTTTGGTAATCCCTCTACCTAGATTTCTAGAGTAGCCACTTTCGTTCCTTTTCGACTCCTTAAAAGAAAAGGTCCATCTGAGCACTTGTCACTTTAGGCTCATTAAAAATCGAAGGCGAATATAGTAACCTTTAGATTTTTTGCAACTCTTAAAAATTGAAAAAGCAAGTTGTGTCAAAGCATCATAAAATTCATTTAATTCGGAATAACATCACTATTCCCTCATTGATCTTAGGTTGAGGTAATGGAGTCCACCAATCAAGGATTTCCCCTTGTAGGAAATCCTAGTCCATTCTCTTCTTGGGGAGATATTGGTGCTCCATACATGGCTACATTGTCCCTTCCAGGAATCACAATTGGCCTACTGATATGGCTATTCTCGACCTCTGTTGTTTAAAACTCCGTAATTCCTAAGCAATTGAATCAGCAAACAAATGATGTTGGAGTTACTCCTTCACCTTCTACTTCATTTGCCTCTCCCTGTCCTTCTTCCTCTTCACTTGGTGAAGCTAGTGATACTAAAAACCAAGTAACTGAGAAGAATAAGAAAGGGAAGGAGAAGAAGAAAAAGAAGCCAGTCTAGCCAGGGGGAAGCCATGCATCGTCTGGTGAAAATCTACACACCGTATGTTCTAAACCCAAAACTCCATCCATAATTTGCAAAGGAGACCACTATCATTGAGATTGTCCTCACATCCCGCGAATCTTGATAAACTGGTCTCCCCCCTTGCACCATCTGATGTCATCAACCTCTGTCGATCATGTTGAGAATACACCATCGACTAATGAAAATAAAGTCAATGGGAAAAAAGGAAAATCTAAATTTCCTTGTAGATTGTATGAAGGCGACCATGCCCTCAACCGTTATCCTTTTCTAGATGAAGCTAAAAGAGTCTTGGATAACCGTCCTACTTCACCATAGTGACTTCCGCCTAGATACAAGAAACTCTTGCCAAGTCCATCTCTAGTTGAAAATTTGACTGACATACCTCTGTTGTCGGTTGAAACGCCTATAATTGAAGAGAAACCTTCTAAGTCCACACCAGACCAAAGTCAACAAGTCAGGACCACAACCGACCCAGTCTTGCCTTCAGAAGCTCCATCTTCAGATGATACAGTCTCTAAAGAGAATGAGAACAACACCGTTCAAGGAAGGAAGTTCCCCATTTCAAGAGACTCGTCCGGTCGTTTATTCGGTCCCTCCTCCAAGTAATCTAGTTGTTTCCTTTGATTGGAATCTACTAGTGGGACCCTGCCTTCCATTTAATGTGCCATTCGGAATCATAGTACAAGTTTACGAAATGATCATGGCTGGCACTATCATAGATGAAGGGGATTTTATGAGAATCCTTTCCTCAACTGCTTGGAAAGCGCTTGGTTCGCCATTGCTTCTACCTGAGAATCGAAATTTGTTAGGCTTCAATAAAGGAACCAGTCGACCATTAGGGATCCTTGCAAATGTGCTTATAACTTTGAGAAGGAAAAGCATTCTCTTGAACGTGATGGTAGTCCAAGGGCTGCTATATTACAATCTACTCCTTAGGTGTGACCACATTTACAGCATGGGAGGTATTGTTTCCTCACTCTTTCGTGTGATGTGTTTCCTGTATGAAGGCATAATGGTACAACTTGTGGACTAGTTTTCATTTCCCTGTTCAAACATGGCTATGAGTCAAATCCCATCCCTAAATGGTCTCTTTGCATAAGGAATGTCTCTTCAACCTTTAGTTCATCCACCTAATTACTGTGAGTGATTCAGTGAATGTAACAAAGCTTAGGGGGCATGCACCCTGGTCTACTTTAGCAGGCAAACCCAGACGAAAAGATAGATTTCCTTGTAGGATTTATGACCAGTCTAAAACACCCATCTGTGTAGGATATGGGATCAATCTGAAACAAGATCTCCTCATCGTAGGTTATATGATTGGTCTGAAACACCATTTTCGTGTAGGATATGGGATCAGTCCAAAACAAGATCTCCTCGAAGGTTATGTGATTGGATGTGTCGACCCATACCATTAACCTTTGTCTATTTTGATGGAAAAAGCCAAGGAAGGGTTTTGTCTACTCCGCAGATGAAACAATCTTGCTTAAATGTAAGGACTTTATTTGGTAACCTAGAAACTCTACTTTTCTTTATGCCTGGGGGCATGCAAACCTTTTTATGTAAGTGAAAAGTGACCAGCCTTATAGTGTTTTAGCTTAGCTACTCGTAACAACTTCTTAGGTTAGGTGATTGGTCTGATCCACCATTCACCTTTGTCGGCAACACCGACAAAGTAAAGGAAATGTTTTTTCTAAACTGTCCTACCTAACCTCAGTAGTTCATACTTGTGGGTATAGTTAGCACTGTAGTTTGATCATTTCTAGCTTGCATCAAAAGGCACTGAGCAATGTTTCGCATGGGGCAAGCTCACTAAAAAATGAACCTACCAAATAAGAGATATATTTAAAGACGATTGGAACGAGCAATGTCTCGGCAAAGTTCAAGCTCATTAAAAAATAAACCTAGCAATGAGCAGTGTTACTGCAAGGTTCGAGCTCGTTAAAAATAAACCCGCCACTGAGTGTACTTTCCAAAGACTCAAGCTCATTAAAAAATGAATCCACCCTTGGTAAATAACCTTTGTGATCGCATTGGTATCAGCCTTTTGAGCCTTGGTCATGTTCTTATCGTCACCTCCAGACTTTTAGCCAATCATATGCCTCCACTTGATTGTTTACCCTTTTGAGGAACAACTGCGATGAGTGATTCTGTTAGCCACCCTCCTTACAATGCATGTTTGAAAAGTTCCAAAATTACCTGGAACCAGTTGCTACTCAGATACATCACTCATTCCTCAAAAACAAGTCTCTTTTAAGCTCTTTTTAGACTCATAAAATATGAAAAGATTGCCGAGCCACTGGCCTTTCCACCTCATTAAAGTAAAGTGAAGCACCATGCCTCCTCTATATTTTAATCTCTTTGGAACTGAGGGATCATTACACAAAAATATTGAGCGTTTGTCTTGTTTGGCTCGCTAGAACTATCGAAAAGTCATCCCTTTTGTATTATTTTATACTTTTTCAAACTTAAGGGATTATACCGCGAAAAAGGACTTCTGGAGTTTCCTTTCCATCCATTTTCAAACTCTCTAAGTATGAAAAGGACCGAGTTGTCTTTTTTGTTAAACTCGTTAAAACAATAGAGACAAACTTGTCTATCCGGACAAGAGCAAGTTTCACTATCGCTAGACTCACTAAAATAGAGCGACAGGTTTGCCCGAAGGGCAAATTATAGAACAAGCATATGTTATCCTCCTCAATATTGACAAAAATAAAGAGGTACTGGTCAGCAATGACTTAGGAAAAAGGGAAGAAAACTTGAAGAACTGCATTGGTAGCAGGTGACTCTTAAACATGACACTTTCACTCCATCGCCATGATTGAGTCGGGTTGGGTTATTCCGTTCAACATCACCATTGGTCCTCCGTGCCATCCTTGGGGTTAACGCTACCAATCCATCACAGTGTCATTGATGTGTTCAAGATAAGTCGCTCAGATAATTCACCAACCCAGCTAATGCCTCATCCACTGCAATACCTTCATGCTCCATTTTTCATGACTGCCACTCTGAACCTTGTATCATCAAATCATTTTCACCTCCAAAAAATCATTTGCTTTGTTTCATGTCGTAGATGTGGGATTCATTAAGGCCCTCCTATGACAGTTCACTTCTTGTTGACATTAG
Source organism: Pinus taeda (assembly GCA_000404065.3). Lineage (NCBI taxonomy): Eukaryota > Viridiplantae > Streptophyta > Pinopsida > Pinales > Pinaceae > Pinus > Pinus taeda. The sequence continues at coordinate 53,450 of APFE031459782.1, read as the reverse complement.
CTCATTATCCAAGAAGTTGACTTAGGAACAACCATTTCAGTACTTTGAAGCTTGCATGCCTCAATGGCAAGTTTCTCACTTCCGGCGATAGGTTTACATCAATGGCCTTCGATCGAAATATTTTGCATGGTGTTCGATGTCAAGTCCTATATTCACACCACATGAATTGTATTGTAGTACCTTGGCATTCATTATCATTATCAGTGATTCCTCTCGTGCCTGTTAACAACTTACACCATTGGCTGGTAATCAGGCGATGTCTTTCCATGTTCGATTTCAAGACATCTCTTCACATGGATCGACTTGTACATTGGGAAAATATTGAATGAGTTTGAAGACCCCAAATCTAGTTTCATCCATCCGGACTGTGATATATTAAGGAAAATAAAGAAATCAAACGTACTCTGTAGCTGCACAAATGATCATCCAAGCTAAGGGATGATGGCTCTACCAGAATCATCAGTGTACCACACAGACGATTATCTGTCCTATGTACATGAAAATGAATTTATAAAGTTGACCATGGGAATGCCTGCCTCAGCTAGATCATGAAAATAATATGAAGATAATGTACTGTATTGTATTTTATACAGGTCACCTTCTAGTTTGAAAAACCTCGGATCCTCATGATAAAGCACTTCACCCGACATCAGAACAATTACAACCTCATGCTTTAGTGGGCAGCTGTTATAGACATATTTGGGCACTGCAACCCCAATCACATATGTTGATAAAACAAGGGCTCTCAAACCCCTAAAAGTGTTGTTCCAAACGCTAAAGAATCAAGGTCAACTCATTACATAATTTCCCAGAAGTTCTCCCTGAAAAACTACTCAGAACTGGTCAAAATTTGACCATACAGACTGTTCCATGCTGAGGGTGTGATGCATCTCACCCATTACACACAAGGGGTGTGATGCATACTGAAAAACCCTTCTGTAGGGTGCGCTGAGCGAGAGTAGACAAATGGCAGAGGCAGTTTGCTAGGTGAAAACTCAGAGAATCTTCTAGAAACTACTCATATGACACTTGCCTCTTTGAATTCACCCAGGGATGAGTAAGAGATCATGAAATATCCAAGTGGAACAAAGAACTATCAATGAAATGACACTAGTCAAAAACCCAGAAGCTAACTCACCCCTCTGAAAATATCTATAAATGGATCCCTCATCCCAGAGATCCAGAGGCTGGAATTTTGTAATTTGTAAGGAAGTGCTAATGGTTTCTCTTTGAGAAATTGTATTGTTGGGTGATCTTGCTTGTCATGAGGTGAAGAGGGCTTTCATGCTGGGAGGATGATGCTGGATTAGACAACTGGGTTGTAATCCTCTCTTCTACTTCTATCAATAAAGTTATTTTAGTTTCCCTCCATATACTTGTGCACTTGTAAATATTGTATTTTTGAATGCAATTGTATGGTTAATGTACATCTGATTCTACATTGTTTATGGCATTATAGATCTCTATGCTTTGATGGTATTTTGTTGCTTTGCCTCTACAAGTGTTCTTTGAAGCGGGACAAGTGATAAAGGAGTGGCAAAATATCTACCAAAGGAGAGAGGAAACAAGCAAGGAGCCAAGAGAGAGACTGAGGTTGGTATTTTGTATGCTTTGATGGTATTTTGTATGCTTTGATGGTATTTTGTTGCTTTGCCTCTACAAGTGTTCTTTGAAGCGGGACAAGTGATAAAGGAGTGGCAAAATATCTACCAAAGGAGAGAGGAAACAAGCAAGGAGCCAAGAGAGAGACTGAGGAGCCAAGAGAGAGAAGCAAGGAGCTCTTTTCTTCTCTCTTATCTCTCAGCCATAAAGGAAAACACAAGTTTCTTTGAATTGTTTGTTTCTAAGATAGCTACCCATCTTTGTGGGACTAGCAGATCAAATAGCGACACTAGTTTTCCCGGAAACAAGATAGCTTTTTATGAACTTCCGATAGTAGCCCATGCATCCTAATGTAGCATAGAGTTGTTTGACACTCCGTGGTGCTTGCAAATTGAGTTTAACAATGATCTTAGCTAGATCCACCATCCGACCTTGCTTACAAACCATATGCCTAAGAAGGTTTCCGAATGGGACGAGGAAAGTACACTTCTTTAGGTTCAATGCAATCTGGTGCCGATAGCAAGTATCGAGCATTAACCCAAGGCTCGCGATAGGCTTCCTCACTAGGCCAAATATAGTCCATTCATCCAAGTAGACCTCTAAGAACTTATGGATGAATTCCTTAAAGGCAGCTACCACAATGCGGGAAGATATCGTCAGCACATCTTTTAACCCAAATGGCATCACCGTATACTGAAAACACCCCCATTCAGTAGGAACATTGTTTTGCTCTGATCTTTGGGTGCAATCTTGAATTCATGATACCTAGAAAATCCATCCGTGAACGAGTATGCTTCTTTCCCTCCCACATTTTCTAATACCCCGTTTGTAAATGGTGTGGGGAATGGGTTGTTAACACAGGGATTAGTAAGCTTGTAGAGATCCATGCAGATGTGAATCTCACCTTTCTGTTTCTTTTCCTGCACCACCATAGGGCTTACCCAATCAAATTCTTTGACTGGTTCAATAATTCTTGTTGCTAGCATCTTATCCAATTCTTCGTGGACCTTGGCTATGTATTTGGGATTCAATCAGTAAGGTCGCTATTTAACTGGCTTTGCATTTGGTTTCAATGTTATATTCATTACTCCTAAGTCTCCTAGAATTCTGTTTAGCTCTGTAATCTTCGTTAGGAATAAGTCTAGTACTCATGGAGTAGCTCGACGACCTTTTCTAGTATTGTGTCATCCCAGTAATCTCCCAACATAGCATGCTTCGACTCCTCATTCGTTCTAATATTTACTTGTTTTGTTTTTAATCACACCATGATATCTGGATATTCTATTTAGGGGCCATGCACCTCGTGAATTCCTTTAGTTTCTGGGATCTCAATATTGCATGGGTCGTCCTCATCTTCTTCTACTTGAACATTATAGCATTCTACGGCTTAGCTCAACTGGCGCGACCAATCGGGCTGCATGACTTCTTTGAGTTCGAGCAGTGTTTTGAAAATGGCAGATTTAACGAGTTGTAATGCATCATCCACGTGATCCCTCGAATGGTCTTCAAATAGAAATGTTGAGAGAAATCCTTCGCACAAGATATCCCACTCGCTTGTTTCATGCTGGAGCTCGGCTTCAGTATACTAGTTTCTGGGAATGGCGTCCAAAGTGTGGTAAAACAAGTGCACCCATTCTGGCTAAGGCTCTTCTACATAGGCTTTGATCCATTCAGTAAGGTGCATACGCGGGTCATCATGTCCATCGTATTTCTCTGTTAGGTGTACTCTCAACTTCCCAAATCTAATCTTCACCATACGTCTGTAGGCGCGCCAATCTTCGAAAGTCCCTTTGTGTGTTCCCCACCATCACGCAGGAATTGCATGTAATGCCCACCTCATCGCATCAAACCGATGGTGTCCTGGTACTGCGATCTCAAATTTGGTCAGGAATTCGTCTATTATCATCAGCCCATCATACATTGGCATTTCGCGATCCTAGGCCTTCATGCAGTATAAAGATTTAGTTACCATGTTGCAACATAGGGTGGTTACTCTGCTCAGCCTGTTGCGCCATCGCTTGTCTTCCTCGTCTGACTCAGAAGTGCAGGATCTTTTGTACCCTCGTGACATTATTCTATCCTCCACTGTCTTGATCCATACTCGCCTTTGTGTAGCCACTTTGTAGCTACAATCTACATCAGCATCGCTTTCCCTGTCATGCACAGGTTCCACGTAACGTAGTCCTTCAATCAGATCTAGCGGAATAAGTATGTGGAGCGACTTTATTTCAAATACCATTGTTCACTTCCTCAAGTTAATAATCTCGTTCATGTCGATGCCCCAATCTATCCCTAGCAATGCAGGGTATGGGCTATTTTCATCCATGATTTCAGTAACTTTGAAATCCATCGAGGTACTTGCACCATCAACATCTACTATAATTCCTTGCAGCCTTTCCATGGGCAAGATCTTCTACTGATTGGCCATCCACCACTAGATAGGATACCATTGTAGTGTAGGCTTGCCCATGTGCTCCTAAGTCTATTTAGGCAATATGTTTGCATTTGAACCTACGTCCAGATTGAATTGATCCATCTCGTAGTCACCAATTTGTGTTGTTAACCGCATCTCCCGACTAGTCCACGATGAATTTCTTCCTAATTTCGGGACTGCACGAGGTTCACCCCACCCTACACATCTATTAATTACTTCATATAACCCTTTAACTGCCTTGTTATCACGAAGTAGTTTTATGCATGTCTCTAAAAAGGTAGTCGACATCGAGGGATCCCTAGTTGGCTCAGGCCAATCCCTACTACCTTAGATAGAGGTGCCTGCAAAGCTTTCCCTAGCTTCCATATTGGCTTCCCCATTGACCTCTCCTGTGGTTTTGTGGCTTTGCAATACCATGTTTACTGTGGGTTCATCGTCGCGTGGTTCGAATCTCATCATCTGCATGTTTTCATTGTTAGAAAGGCGCTGCGTTTTTTTCGCAAATTTGTGTTATCAACATCGGGAAATCTAGTAGCTCATGATCGAATTGCTCACAATAAGGACATGATATTTAGGTTGGTTTGGTCAATCCCACACGTAATGTCCTATCCCTCCATATTTGTAACATATTAGCTGCCCGTGACCCCTTCCTAGTCCCATTCTACCCCATCCTTGACCCCATCCCAGGAACCCACTACGCGCCATTGTCGCAATTGGATCCTGACCTCACACCTCAGTCTATATTCTATAGAAAGATGCCTAGTCCATCACCATTTGATAGCGACAACAATCTCTTTCTTCATGACCCACTGATCTACAAAAGTTGCAAACGAACTGTTGGGGGTCTAGTTGTATTTTGGCAATAGATGACAGTTATTCGTGTTGTGCTTTCCTACTACCCAATAGATTGCACACTAGAACAGGGTGATCGTGCTCGGCCTTGCCTGTGGCTCTGGTCGCAATGGTGTCGATCCCCCCATGGCTACAAAATTCACCGAGACTGGATAGTGATCTTTATCGTGTCGCTGGCTTCTACACTTTATACACCATACTTCCTCCCAGACTTCTAAATGCGTTGTCTGTTCTTGTTTTAACTTCTATATTTCCAAACACAAATTCTGGATCTACACTTGGATTTACTGAACTCCCAACCTTGGGTCTTGTACCAGGGTTTTGTGCAACTGCATTGCTACCTCCAGTGCTTCCGCTTGGGTTGAGATCTTCTGTTGTAACAAAGTTGACTTTAGATATCGCATTAATCATGCGATGAACCAAGCGTGGTGTTGTGCATCCATCAGGGTCATGTTGGCCTCGCGAATGGTGATTTTCAACCTCTGATCCAAATCTCACGGGGTCTCACCAGGTGTCGCTGTGATCTCTTTGAATCCTACGACTGACTGTGCTTCTAACTTTGGCCGACTAAACTCCTTTGTTAATTTAGTATGGATGTCCGTTGTCCCTACCATTGGATTGATGCTTGAATACTTCATGTACTATGTTAGCGCTAGGTCCTATAGTGTGCTGACTAATATGGCTTTCTTGATGTTATCATCCATGACTTGCTGCACATTCCATATTGATGTTAGCACAAACCCAAATTGTTCCCGGTCTTCACCTCCTATTCCTTTGAACACTGGGAACTGAATTGTGTTTTCCATAGTTACCCTTGCTCTACTAGCATTATTGATCCTTTTTATTTTTCAAAGTCCTTTTCTATAGAGTCCCCACGTTCCACACCAGACACCCCTTAGGTAGATCCCAGTCCCGAGAATGGAACAATTTGTTGGCTTATATGGGCCTGACCCAAGTTGAGAAGAGTTATTTAGCCAAACAAATCCCACAGCTACCAGCTCTTTCAGCAACAGCCTGTGGAGCGCGGACTGAGGTCTCTTTCGAGGTAGTAGGGGAGGGTGTTGGAACTAGGTTTCCACACCCTTGGGCTATCAAGATATGGTTTATGGGACTCGCATACCCTTCTACTGCTTCGCGCTGCTCTACAGTGGCGCAAATCCGGACCCGGAGAAAATTCCACTTTCTATTGATTACTGATCTAATCTAATTAATGGAGCATATCAAATTTTCTTAGCAGGGTATTTAAGCAAACATTTAACAAGTTTAACTATTTTTGCATTTATATTGAACCCAAATTCACATACATTCATCACATTCATATTTAAATAGATATAGAAAGGTAAATCATAAAGTTAGATGCAATATAACAAAAAATTACAAAGGCAACTTATCTTTATTATTATTCTTCTCCAATACATCCAGATCTACCCTGTGCACTCAGCTGTAGGGGTTTGTGCACACAGCTACGGACTTTCCAAGCCTCTGCGCACACAGCTGCAGAACCTCTACCTACTACCCCAACCCTCGACTGGGACTTACAGATGCTTTTAGACTATTCTCTTCAAAACCCCATTACACTTCATATTCCAAAAGAACTACTTTTCCCTCATAGAGCCGCGCTCTATTTATACCCTTCCTTGGCCGCGGTCCCCACGCTTGACTCTATTTATCTTTATTTACATTATTTTCAGGCGGACTACCCTTTGACTCAACCTATTATTATTCTCGCCTTGCATACTTCAGATTTTTTATAATAATTTAATCCTACTTTCTCGGTTTTCCACCCCAAAACCATTACGCAGGACCTCTGCTACCCACCAACACCACAGAGTGGGATGCCTTAAGGGAAGGGTTTTTGATGAAATTTAGTTTTGAGGATGGGTTCGAAAGAATTGACGAGGCAGTGTAAGAGGAGGAAGAAATCTTCAGAATACTGCAAGATCCTTTAGAATTGGTTCAACTAGATTGGAGCACCTAACTATCCCATGCGTTGGAATGCTACAATGTAACCACTAAAGGAGAGAATGAGGATCCAAGGAATATTAACATCCCATAAGAAGAAGGCCATCGTGAGGTTGATGGACCGTAGATAAAGAATCCAGACATCACTGTGCCATTGAAACCGAGGCAAGTAAATATTGGTACAGGAGTAGAACCGAAATCTATGAAGATTGGGGATTACTAGGATGATTCCATAGTGGACAAAGTCATTGAGTTGGTATACAAATATCAATATTTGTTCTCTACAAATTTTTCTAACTTGAGAGGTATCATAGGAGACTTATGCATGATGAAAATTATCTTGAAGCCGGACATGAAGTCGATTAAGAAGAGGCCATATCGCCTCAATCCCAAATATAAAGAAAAGGTTCGCTTAAAGTTGGATAAGATGCTTGAGGTAGGTATTATCGAACAAGTCAAGGAATTTGATTGGGCGAGCCTAATAGTAGTCCAAGAAAAGAAACAAAAGGGAGAAATATGAATTTATGTAGATATTAGGAAGCTTAACAATGCCTGTGTTCATGATCCTTTTCCGACACTCTTTATAGATGAGGTGCTAGATAATGTTGGAGGGCAGGAGGTCTACTCATTCACTAATGGGTTCTATGGGTACCATCAGATTAAGATCGCACCAGAAGACAAGAGTAAAACCACCATCACAGTGGAATGGGGTTGTTTCCAGTTGTTGGAACAGGGTCCCCTACCGTTAATTTTGGGGCAAAAGCCCAAGTTTTGGGGTGGAAAGCCCAAGTTTTTGTTATGTAAAGTGTAAAGTCTCCGCAAGTTCTAGTCTTGGAGTGTGTAGATGGTAAAGTGCCATAAAGGGTTTTACCCTTTTGTTATGTAAGTTGTGTCAGCTTGTATAGACCTAAGCATGGTTCGCGTACCATGAGATTGTATAAAAAGGAGAGTCGAAGAGAGTCGAAGAGAGAAGTTAATAAATAAAGAATGTAATGGTTCAATAGAAGTGAAGAGAAAAGAGTTAGAGTAGAAGAGAGGCTCTATAGCTGTGTGTGTAGAGGCCTAGAATAGAGTCTGTAGCTGAGTGCATAGACCCCTACAACTATGTGCGCAGAGAAGTCTTGAGTATGTAAGAAGAACTGAAGTATCAATAAAGAGATTATTCTGGAAATATCTGTCATTTGTCCAATTACTTCTGTTATGAATGAATGCGATTATGTTATGATGAATGATGGGGTTATGATGTAACATTGTATGGATGTGTGAATTTAAATGATTTGCATTGTTATATAACCGTAAGTAATAATATCTATTTACAAAAAGAATATCTTAATGTATGTTAAATTTATTAGATACTTAAGCCAGTCTGGTTAAATACAAAAGTAGGAATAATCACAGAGGTGCATAAGTGGTTGATTCACCTGTTTAAGGTCTTTGAAAGATAGTCGTAGACCTTCGCAATGGTCTAGAGGTTGGTAAAATGAATTTACATTGATAAGCCTTAAATTCTCATCGATCTACGGAAAGGTATGTTAAGGGTATAAAATCACATCACGGTCATCTCTAGGTGTGGAAACTTGGTTCCAACACCCCTCCCATACTGCTTCGGGTGAGACTTCAATCCACGCTCTGTAGATTGATACCAAAAGGGCCAGTAGTGTAGGGATTTGTTTAGCAAACCTAAATCTGAACTTGGGTAAGGATACACTAAGCCGAGAAATGGTTCCATTTCCGGAACTAGGATCTGCATAAAGATATGTGTGATGTCACATCATTGGAATCAAACTAAGAAGGAAATTGAGGATTGGTTGGACAGAAAGATCCACAAATTCGCAGCACAAGAAAACAAAAATCTGTGATTAACAAAAGTGATGTGGTTGGATAGATATATGTACACAGGGATACAAAAAATATGATTATTTTCATTCTTGATTGAACTATATGAGTGCATCGCTGAATTGGCAGACAACCAAGGAAGGTGGAGGCTTAAGAATCTGATAATGTGGACCCCAGATTTAGTGTGAAGATTGGAAACCTTTGAAGATAAGATGATACGTGGTGTCAATCACTAGCTTAATCGAATCATAGGAGGATTTGTGATATATTTTTCGGTCGGTACATTGGTTAGCTACAACAAAGCAAAGAAATGCTTCTTCAAAGGACCACGAGGTAGGAATTTAAGGTCTTTGAATACTTGGATTAAAATATTGTTGTGTGAAAAGTGGGTTATGTGACTACCTTGATGTTTGGAGTTATGTGAAGTGGAAATATATTTAGGGATAGAGGAAGAACAGACCCTGAATATAGCCCGCCGATTGGATCTCCTCTGAGTGATGATGAGGAATTAGCACAAGATTCTCCGCAGAACGTTGTCTATTTAGTAAGGCAAGGGTTCCCGCGAATACCCCATCCACCCACACCACCTCCATTATCACCTAGCCCACATACACCTTCACCCACATCACCACCACCTCCACCATCATTTAATATGGAAAATAGAGTGAAGTTTCCCATTTTCAAGGGCTTGGGAAATGAGGACCCTGACTAGTTTTGGTTCCTTGCAGAGGCTACAAGCCAAGCTCAGAATATCACAAATGATTAGATGAAGAAAGAAACATTGGTTACTGCTTTACAGGATCACGTGTTAAAATGGTACATTAAGTACTATATTGATAACGTGAAGGTTGCATTACTAGACACACAGACTGTATAGAATAAGGAATTTAGTAGGCCCAATTCAGAAGTGCATTTATTTGTTGGATTCAAGGAAATCAGGATGAGGCTTAGAGAAATGCCTTGGGATTTAGAGTAGAGATTGAAATGTCATATTCATGAAGCTAACATGAATCTTATGGATGGACAGCACGGCGAATGGTGTGTAGCTTCACTCTTCCCTCACATAAGTGTTTGTTGGCATTATGACACAGGTTTGGCACTATGACACAGGTGTTGTCCTTGATGGCAACTCTCTCGGAAACTCACTTAGATGATAGATAAATTTAGGCTCACAGAATGGAAGGAAAAGAGGTATACATAGGTTTCTCTTGACCAAGCCACGTATACATGTGGGTTCACAGATCAAAAGGTGCGTATGCGTATACATGCACTTTCATGCAAGGAAAAGCGTGTACATGTCGGAAAAATTGTTTTTGGTCTGTGGTAATTGGTCCTTGATATTTTGACCTATGGGTATTGAGCCAAGGTATCTTGTCTGAAATATTGACCCCAGGTATTTGGACCAAGGCATTGATTCTAAGTGGTTTTGCACCATGGTATTGAGTAAGACCTAAGACTATAAAAGGAGGAAGAGATCATTAGGCAAAGCTACTCAAGTATTGAATATCTTATGAAGAACTAGATTTTGAATACTGGTCTTTGGGTCATGGTGCATAGCTGGATCTGAATCAAGGAGGAACCTGAGCACTTGAAGAAGGATAAGATCTATTGATGGGTCAAGATCTTAAGGCTTGAAGAGAAGAAACTTTATGTGGTTTTGATCTTTTATCTGAATAATTGGCACATGTCATAATTTGTAAATCTAATGATCTGGGTATAACTAATTTCTGAATGGTTGTAAAGGTTAAATTATATTTTATAGATCTGTACGTAGGTTCAGTTTAGCAAAGGCGGGTATACACACTGGTTTGGCATTGCAAAGCAGTGTATACGCAGGTTTTACTTGGGAAAAGTGCGTATGCATGTAGATTTGACACAGTGAAGTAGTGTACACCTCATAAAATATGTTTTAGCTACTCCTATTTTTGCTATTGTAGTATTTTGTGTTTTGGATTGTGTTTTGGCCACTGTTACTGTGTTCTGGTTACAACATTCAGAAGAGTGATTATTTGATTTAGTTTTGGTTGGTGCAAATGAGTTTGGTTGATGTAGATATTTTTGATGTTTGATTGATGTTATTGATGGATCCAGTTTGAAAATTTATGAAACGCGGTCCCTGGAAGAAAAGCAAAGGTTGTAGCCTTCTATAGGCCTAGACCTATGTACTAGTAAACACATCAGCTAGTACAAGAGCTAGGGGGTAGTAGCTCCCTTCAAGGAGAAGCTGGAGAATGAGAGTAGGTTGTAGCCTTCTACAGGTAGAATCCTGCATACTGGTATAAGGCTGCACTAGTACAAAATTTGTAAAAAGAAGTTCCTTATTAAAGAAAGATAGAGACAATTGTAGTAGGTGGCTTTCACCCACATTGGATTTCCACCTTATATCTTGTGTTCATGTGTGTGATTACCTGTACTATTTACTGCATCTTATTACTGTCTATATGGTTCTGATACACAGATTAAAGATCAACTATCTAAATTATAAGTTTTTCAAGGTATACGGTTGTTTCTTTTATCACAGTTGCATATACACATAGGTTGCATTAATAGAAGTAATGTATATAAATATGTGTATGGAAATGAATGATTGTTAAATTGATAATACGGATTCACCCCCCCTCTCAGTATTATTTCCAATAATTGGTATCAGAGCAGGTCCTTTAGAAGTAGCTTGATCGCTTGAAGGAAGATCTATCATCATGGTGAGCTACGAAAGAGAGGGATCCATTAGACCACCAATCATTGATGGGAGCAACTTCGTCTATTGGAAGCTAAGAACTACAAACTATATTTAATCCCTCAGAACAGATGTTTGGGAAATCATGGAAGGAGGGTATATCTTTCCATTAGCGATTCCTACAGATATTGCAAGTAAAAATCAGTATGAAACAAATGCCAAGGCTGTCAATACACTCTTGGGGAGTCTATCACAATCGGAATTTGTCAAGGTTATGCAGCTCAAAACCACCAAAGAAATATGGGACAAGATCATTCTAATCTATGAAGGAGATGATCAGGTAAAACGTGCAAAACTACAATCTCTTAGAATTCAATATGAAACTCTCAAAATGCACAATGATGAAAGTATAGCTCATTACTTCCTTCGTATAGATGAGATTGTTAATCGCACGAAAAACTTGGGTGAAGAGATAAAAGAAGTTACTTCAGTTGAAAAGGTTTAAGATCCTTGTCTTGTAAGTTTGAATCAAAGGTTTTTGCCATAGAAGAAATGTAGGATCTTTAGAATATGACTATGACACAGCTGCACAGAGTCCTAACTGCTATTGAAATGAGAAAAGGAGGTCAATCAGAGATGAGAGAAGCCGCTTTCAAGGCCTCAGGAAGAGGAGAGCTCAATGAACCAGGAAACTTTTCAGAAGGAGAGGAAGAAGCAAACTTTGTTAAGAATCTTCAATGGGGTTCTAAAAGATTCAGAGGTAAACTACCTTTCAAATGCTTTGCTTGTGGAAGAGTCAATCACTATGTAGCCGAATGTCCTCATAAAGTTAAGCTTGATAAAGTTAAGGAACTAGCTAAATGGATTAGGAAACAAAATGCAAGTAAGAAGAGTTACTATACACATGAAGATAGTGATGGTTTATCAAATGGTGATGAATATGAACATGGTAATGATTATAGACTCTTGATGGCTTTTGAAGATGATGACTTCTTGGATGCTTTAGATGAAAATGGTCTCTATGAAGAAATTTCTAAACTTAAATTTTGTTTAGAAGAAAAGAGTATGATTATAGATACTTTGACATTCCAACTTGTTGAAAGGGAAAAGCACAATGAAAAGTTAGAATGTGAAATTGTGGGTCTTAGAAAAGAAATTGAGAAAAAAAAATATCTCAATCTTAGATTTGCTAAAGGATCTAAAACTTTAGATGAAATTATCAAAGTGCAGTGTTCTCCAGTGATAAAGACAGTTCTTGGATATACTGAAGAAGTATCTCAAGCAAAAAAGCTATCTTGATGTTGCAAGGAGAAGTGAACAAATTGACAATAGTCAACAAAGGCATAAGGCATATCACCAGGTAAATCGGTTTCAATCTACTTCAAGGATGAACAGAAGCTACAACCAACTGTACGTAAATCATTCATAATTTGCTTCAAGAATGAATATAAACTACCAGGACAATAGATTTGATAATCACAAGAATTTCTTTAATGGCCAATGTTTCTCATGTCATAACTTTGGACAAAAAGTTGTTCAATGTGTTTCTTATAAAACCATCATGACGAGAGAAGCATGAAATCAAAGGAATGTGGTTGGGATCATGAAAAGGACCTACACTAACTTTTCTACTCTTGAAAATGAAATAGAATGCTCTATTTGTAACAACTTCGGTCATGAAGATTCTAAATGCAGGAGCAAGTTTCAGCAAACATCTCAGAAGGAGCAAGCTTCATTGGGCCCTAGAACATGGAGAAAGAAAGAACCCCAAATAGAAAGATGTCGTATAGCCTTGTATGCAGAGGGACGGGAAAATGAGTTGTACATCAATAGTGGTTGCTCGAAACACATGACAGGTGATAAAGAAAAACGTCGTTCATATAATGCCTTAGAAAATGAAAAGAAGGTCTCATTTGGGAATGACACTCTTGCATTCATAAAAGGTAAAGGCTCTGTTCTATTAAAAGGAAAAGTTAAAGCTGGGAATGTTATGTATGTAGATGGTCTAAAGCATAATCTATTGAGTGTGAGTCAAATGTGTGATCAAGGAAATGAGGTAGTATTTCGGTCAGATGGATGTGTTGTTCATGAGCTTGATACAGGAGAAATATTGATCAAAGGTGTAATAACTCCAAAAAAGCTATACATACTCAAGGGGGGACAAAAACAATGCTACCTAAGAAAAAACGATGAACACTGGTTATGGCATAGAAGATTGGGATATCTAATCTTTCCTCAAATAAGAAAATCATGCAGATACCAAGTGATCTGTGATCTTCCTGACATTAGCATTCTGGAGAATACAATATGCAAATCATGTCAATCTGGTAAGCAAACTAGAGCACATTTCCCTCAGAAGGAAGGATCAGCTAGTAAGCCTCTTGAACTTGTTCACATTGATTTATGTGGTCCAACTAGGAAAAAGTCACCTCAAGGAGAAGAATACTTTATATTATTCATTGACCACTTTTCAAGAATGTGTTGGATAGGACTTCTAAAGCATAAGGACGAAGCTTTGAAAAAGTTCAAAGCTTTGGTTGAAAATGAGTCAGATTGCAGAATCAAATGCCTCAGGTCTAATCAAGGAGGGGTGTTTATCTCAGATAAATTCTTTGACATATATGAAGAACATGAAATAAGAATGGAATTCTCTATCGCAAGGATCCCTTAGCAAAATGGAGTGGTAGAAAGGATGAACAAAACTGTTCAACAAATGGTGCATGCTATGCTTGATGAGTCAGGAACTCCTGCAACCTTCAGGGGAGAAGTTGCATTTGCTGTCATCACTATTCTCAACAAAACAAATGTCCAAGTAAATAGTACTCAAATTCCTCATGAACTTTGGTATGGTAAGACTCTTATTGTAAAATACTTCAAAACCTTTGGAAGCAAATGTTACATCAAAAGAACTGATGAATATCTTGGCAAATTTGAACCTAAAGTAGATGAAGGCATTCTCCTTGGTTACTCTTCCCGAAGTAAAGGATATAAGTGCTATAATAAAATACTTAGGAAAATTGTTGAAAGTATTGATGTCGTGATTGATGAGGTAGGAAAAACTCCAAGGTAGGTAGAAACCGAAGATTTTGAAGAAGATGAGGAATACCCTTCCACATCAAATCAAACTAATTCTAAAGAAGAAACTCATGAGGCACCAAAGAACAGATAAGGATAGAAGAAAAGACTCCATCCATGTATGTTCAGAAGAACCATCCAGAGACTATAATTTTGGGACAGGAAGAGGCAGGTGTGTATATGAGAAGAACTATTACAGATGCTTCAAGCTATCTAGCATTACTTTCATCCATCAAACTGCAAAATGTAAATGAAGCATGCAAATATGAATTTTGGGTCAAGGCCATGAATGAAGAACTGGAGTAGATTGAAAAGAATAATAATTGGGAGTTGGTTCCTAGGCCTCATGATAAGAATATCATAGGAACCAAATGGATATTCAAAAACAAACTAAATGAAAATGGAGAAGTTATTAGAAACAAGGCTAGACTTGTTTGTAAAGGGTATGTTCAACAAGAAGGTATAGACTTTGAAGAGACTTTTGCACCTATTGCTAGACTTGAAGCTATAAGAATTTTCCTTGCTCTTTCTAGTTTTCAGAAGTTCAAAGTATATCAAATGGATGTGAAATTTGCCTTTCTTAATGGATATCTAGAAGAGCAAGTTTATATTGAGCAACGAGATGGATTCATACTTGGAAATGATCCAAAACTTGTATGCAGACTCAGAAAAGCTCTCTATGGTATAAAACAAGATCCAAGAGCCTGGTATTATCATCTTGATAAATACATCCATCAAAAAGGCTTTTGAAAAGGATCAACTGATAGCAATCTATACATAAAAACTGAAAAAGATAAATTGCTAATACTTGTTGTGTATGTTGATGATATCAACTTTGGTAGCAATGAAGAAGCCATGAGCCAAAATTTTTCTTTGGTAATGCAGAAGGAATTTGAAATGTCCCTGCTTGGTGAGCTCATAGATTTTCTTGGATTACAAGTTCAACAAAATAAACACAGAACACATATTTAATTAAAATTGGAAATATTTTATTACAATGACATCACTAGAATTGAGCTTTTTGGTTATTTTGAAATTCTAGATCTACTATTTACTTCCAAATTTAATGAAATATGTGTTACAGGATTTCTATATCACAAACCAAGTACCTCAAGCATATCTTGAAGAAATATGGCATGGAAGATTCAGAACCAGTATGTACCCCTATGGTAATAGGATGTAGCCTTGGCACAAATGATGAATCAACAGTTGTACATCAACCAACTTATAGATCCATGATTGGTATTCTTATCTATCTAACAGGTACCCAACTAGACATCATGCATGCAGTAGGAATAGTTGGAAGATTCCAAGCAAATCCAAAGGAAGCACACCTTCAGGAAGTCAAAAGGATCTTCAAATATCTTCAAGGAACACAAAAATTTGGGTTATGGCATCCTAGAGATATAGATCTCACACTTCATGCATATACAGATGTAGATTGGGTAGGAAACATGGATGACAGAAAAAGCACTAGTGGTGGTGCATTCTTTATGGGCTCCAAATTGGTGTCTTGGTTCAGCAAGAAACAAAGATCAATTGCATTATCTATAGCCGATGCAGAATATGTGGCTGCTACTTCTTGCTGCACACAACTCCTTTGGATGATTCAAACATTGAAAGATATTCAGATCACATGTACTCCACCCATTTCCATTCTATGTGATAATACAAGTGCAATCAGTATTTCAAAGAATCTAGTCATGCATTCCAAGACGAAGCACATACCTATCAAATGTCATTTTCTCCGGGAACAAGTGCTTAAACAAAAGGTCAAATTGGAGTATGTTCCCTCCAAAGAACAGGTCGCTAACATATTCACCAAACCACTGCCAAGAGAAACGTTTGAATATCTCAGACAAAATCTGGGAGTATTTGATGCATCATCTTGTTGTTGAAACCTATCTGATTCAGAGGAGAGTGGTTGTACACGAGTTTCATGAAGCGTATCCGCGTACATATGCCAATTGATGTAGATACAATCATGTATATGTTGGTTTGAAGAATATCAGTGGGTCAGACTCAGGAAGAACATAGTCTGATATGGGTCTGACAGTGATCATCGGGCACAAGTTTAGAGGGAGCATATACTTCTAATAATGCATTATTGGCATTATCTTAGAATATCTTGGTACAAATTTCACAATTGTTTTGATACAGGTGGAACAGGTGCAGAGGGAGATCATGGTTGCTGGTCTGGATGGTGTTTGACAGATGCTACAGATGATAAATATCATAGTCTAGTCTTAGGTATTTTATCTCTATTTCATGTATATTTTTATTCAAGGTCATGTAATGACCTGTTTTTCCCCACTATGCCTGGGATGGATGATGTCAAGCTCTTATTGTATCATGTATAAACTTTTGGTATATCCACACTTGGTTGGGTGGATGAGTCAATCTTTATATATCCCCACTTAGTTGGGAGTTGGATGTATGTATGAGTCTTTAATGATAGGAAGGTCACTTATGATGTATAGAGTCATGTTCTTCTTGTAGAACATCTTGTTGCAGACCTTGCTTACTGTCAATGGGAGCATGGACAGAACACTTCAGCAGATCAAAGATTTCAGTATGTACTCAAGGGGAGAATAACCCTTTGACCTTGATGAGAAAGGGGGAGAATGACTTGGGGTTGCCATCAAGTCCAAAGGGGGAGATTGTTGGCATTATGACATAGGTTTGGCACTATGACACAGGTGTTGTCCTTGATGGCAACTCTCTCGGAAACTCACTCAGATGATAGATCAGTTCAGGCTCACAGAATGGAAGGAAAAGAGGTGTACAGACGTTTCTCTTGACCAAGCCACATATACATGCGGGTTCACAGATCAAGAGGCACATATGCGTATACACATACTTTCATGGAAGGAAAAGCGCGTATATGTCGGAAAAATTATTTTTGGTTCGTGGTAATTGGTCCTTGGTATTTTGACCTATGGTATTGGCCCAAGGTATCTTGTTCGAAATATTGACCTCAGGTATTTGGACCAAGGTATTGATTCTAAGTGGCTTTGTACCATGGTATTGAGTAAGGCCTAAGACTATAAAAGGAGGAAGAGATCATTAGGAAAAGGCACTCAAGTATTGAATATCTTATGAAGAACTACATTTTGAATACTGGTCTTTGGGTCATGGTGCATAGCTGGATCTTAATCAAGGAGGAACCTGAGTGCTTGAAGAAGGATAAGACCTATTGATGGGTCAAGATCTTAAGGCTTGAAGAGAATAATCTTTATGTGGTTTTGATCTTTTATCAGAATAAGTGGTGCATGTCATATTCTGTAAATCTAATGATTTGGGTATCACTAATGTCCGAATGGTTGTAAAGGTTAAATTATCTTTTATAGATCTGTATGCAAGTTCATTTTAGCAAAGGTGTGTATACACGCTAGTTCGATGTTGCAAAGTAGTATATACACATCCTTGACTTGGGAAAAGTCTGTATGCACACATGTTTGACATGGTGAAGTAGCATATGCCTCATAAAATATGTTTTATCTACTCCTGTTTTTTCTATTGCAATATTCTGGGTTCTGGATTGGGTTTTGGCTACTGCTACTATATTCTGGTTACAACATTCACAAAAGTGATTGTTTGATTCAGTTTTGGTTGGTGCAAAGGAGTTTGGTTGATGCAGATATATTTGATGTTTGATTGATGTTATTGATGGATCCAGTCTGAAAATTTATGAAACGTGGTTCTTGGAAGAAAAGAGAAGGTTGTATCCTTATGTAGGTCTATGCCTACATACTAGTAAACACATCAGCTAGTACAAGAGCTAGGTGGTGGTAGCTCCCTTCTAGGAGAAGCTAGAGAATGAGAGAAGGTTGTAGCCTTTTGCAGGTAGAAGCCTGCGTACTGGTATAAGGCTGCACCAATACAAAATTTGTAAAAAGAAGTTCCTTATAAAGAAAGATAGAGACGATTACCACAGGTGCTTTTCACCCACATTGGGTTTCCACCTTATATCTTGTGTTCATGTGTGTGACTGTCTGTACTGTCTATTACATATTATTACTATCTATATGGTTTTGATACACAGATTAAAGATCAACTAACTAAATTATAAGTTTGCAAGGTATACGCCAGTTTCTCTTATCACAATTGCATATACACGTAGGTTGCATTAACAGAAGTAGCGTATATAAATCTATGTATGGAAATGAAAGATTATTAAATTGATAATACTAATTCAACCCCCCCCCCCCCCTCAGTATTATTTCCAACAAGGTCACCTTATAAAAAAAAAAGATTGGGACCCAGGCAGAAGCCCTACAAATTGCAAGGAGGTTACATGAGACACCAATTCTAGATGTTTCTTTAGGAGCTCAGCAGATCCATGCCGAGTTGCAAAATCTTTTCCTAGAATTCCAAAGTCTGAAGAAGGATAAATTGACTTGGCTAGAGGTGCATGAAGAAGTTTTGTGCCTGAAGTGTACAAACCAGGGGCATGATAAAGATCACGACCATGTCTTCACGAATTATGTTGCAAAAGATGGCTAATGCCTCTTAGACTAGAAGCTCAAGTAGGGCCAAGTACAGGGGCTAGGTTGTGGTGCCCTATCTATGAGGTAGCTACAAAACATGTGATGGACAATTACCACTTGCCACAGAAATTTTTGCAGACACCACAACAACTCTTATGCAACTTCTGTAAATCGGTGGGTCACGATGAAAGAAACTATTATATCTATGAGATGATGATGAACAGAACATCTGTGTATCGAATGAAAACAAAAACTTTGCCTCTAGAACAAGGTACTGGGGGAGTGTGCAGAGGATACCTGGGGAGAAGATGAGGCCGAGGTGGAGGAGGACCTGCAAGAGGTTGGGTGTAAGTTATTTTCTACAATTGTGGAGGGAAAAGACACTACGCATGAGAGTATACAAACATGACACACTTGTCATGCAAATACTGTACTCAGTTTGATCATGTGATAGAAGACTATCTTGGTTTAATAGACAAGATGTGGGAGAATGGGGCACATCCTCAACAACCTACCCAAAACCTACAGAGGATGAGGGTTGAACCTTGTGAAGAGGATTCTAATAAAATATCATGCTGCGAAGTGGAATGATGACTAGCGAGGATAAAAGAAAGCTACCTGAATAAATTGAGTGGGTCCGCAAAGCTTGAGAGAAGGAGGTTGGGTTTGATCTAGAGCACGTGAAAGAAACCTTCATGGAAGCAAAGAAAAGCTTCGTTGAGGCTTCTAGCTCAGGATGTCAGGATAAGGTATCCAAAGAAATGGACCCCTCTATGTTTATTACCTTCTTGGAGACCTGTATGAAGCTACTGCATGATAGCAAGGCCATTAAGGGAGTACAGGAGCTGATAAATAAGTGTGCCAGAAAAGAAAATGATCCTGAGGGACAACGCGTAGTCAGAAAAGTTGGTAAGAATAAGGTAAGAAAAGCGTGTGAGATGAGGCTCACTCCACAGATAGGAGAATATTAAATGGATCATTTTATTTTGGATCTTGGGTCAGATGTGAATGTTTTACCTAAACAAACATGGGAAAGAATGGGGAGACCTGTGCTATAGTGGTCTTCGATTCAATTAAGGATGGAAAATCAACAAAAGATTATCCCCATGGGAATATTGTAGGGAGTGACGATAGATATTGAAGGCGCGAGCACGTTGGGTGATTTTGAGGTGATAGAGATTATGGATGACAACAATCCCTACCTTGTGCTACTTGGGATTGATTGGGTTATTGACATGAATGGAGTGATCAATTTGAAGAAGTGAACAATGTCATTTGAGAGGAAGTCACTCCGAGTGGTAGTACCTTTGGATCCTGCAGAAGGACCACACTATACTGAACCAGTCTTGGATTAGGAAAGCGACGATGATTTGGACCAAAGCTACAAGATAACAGCATGAGATGAACATTGGGTGAATCCGATAGTAGATGGATGCCTTTCATGGTACCGCGAAAGTTCCTGCACGTTAGATTTAGATGAGCAGTTGGGACATTGGTAGAATAGGTTGCTAAGTATCTATGCTAGCTCTAATATGATGACTAAATCATTCTGTTGTGTATCATTGAAGGTAATATTTTTTCCTTATTATGATTATTTAATTGATGTTGATAAATGTTTTGATGCATTTGAAAGGGAAGTGCTAGAGAAACATCGCTTCCAAGCCTTGGAATTGGCACTGCGTGCTACACCCATAAGATGTTGGGATACGCATAAAGACAGTTTTGATGATTGGCACATGTACAAAAAAATGATGAGATTGTGGTTTAGTCACACAAAATTTCGATTAACAGAGACATATGATGGGAGGAGTGATCCGCATGATCACTTCACAAAATGGACTAATGCTTGTGGAGTAGAGTCACAACTGGAGTGGGTGCATTCATTTTGTCACACTTTAGATGTAATACCCATGAATTGGTGCTTGGAAGAAGAGCTCTGCCATGGCACTGATGAATGGGATATCTTGAGAAATGGATTCCTACTGACATTCATCTTGGAGGATGGATTCAAATGCATTGATGATGCATTACAGGAGGTTAAGGTAACGATCTTTATAATACCACAAGATATCTTGGATTTGATTCAACTAGATTGAACCACCCAACTCCACCATGTGTTGGAGTTCTATAATGTGACTATTAGAGAAGGAGACAAGGAACCAAGGAAAATTAATATTCTAGAGGAAAAAGGTCACTGTGAAGTGCAGGGGCCACAAATAGAGAATCCAGATATCATTGTGCCACTGAAAACTAGACAAGTGAACATAGGCGGAGCCGAAGTTTGCAAAGATAGGGGACTAGCGGGATGACGCTATGGTGAATAAGGTTGCTGAGTTTCTCTACGTGTAACATGATTTGTTCCCTACAAATTTTAAAAACTTAAAGGGGATAATAGGAAGCTTAGGAGTGATGAAAATACCATTGAAACCAGATGCAAACCCTATGAAAAAGAGGCCATATCACCTTAATCCTAAGTACAAGCAAAAGGTTTTCTTGGAGTTGGACAAGATGTTGGTAACGAGTATTCTTTAACCAGTGGAGGAGTCTGATTGGGTAAGTTCTATGGTAGTTAAGGAAAAGAAGCAGAAGGATGAGATAAGGATTTGTGTAGATCTCAGGAAACTGAACGATGCTTGTGTTCATGATCCTTCTCCAACTCCATTCACAAATGATGTATTGGATAATGTTAGTGGATAGGAAGCATATTCATTCACTAATGGGTTCTATGGATACCATAAGATAAAAATCGCACTAGAAGATAGGAGTAAGACTACCTTTGCGATTGAGTGGGGATGCTTTCAGTATACTGTAATGCCTTTTGGAGTTAAGAATTCGCCAGAAATATTTTCACACGTAGACATTCTTGTGTTAAAAGAGTTTATTCACAAGTTTTTGGAGGTATACTTTGACAATTGGACAATGTTTGGATTGGTAAAGCACCATGTAGCTAGTTTGTGGTTGATGTTGGATACGTGTCGCAGGTATCAGATCACACTGAACTTGAAGAAGTGTCTATTTTGCATCCCTTTTGGAATCTTCTTGGGTCATGTAGTGTGTAGAAAATTCTTAAAGGTCGACCAAGCTAAGATAGCGGTTATAATCAATTTGGAGGCACCAAGAAGTGTTAAATAGCTGCACGCAATGCTAGGTCATACTGGATACTATCGAAAGTTCATCAAGATTTATGCCAAGATTACCACATTGATGGAAAGGCTATTAAAGAAGGATGCTACATTTTGTTGAGATGAAGAATGTCGGCAAATTTTGGATATATTGAAGGAAAATATGGTCACCACACCTATTGGGTAGCCAAATTAACGTTTGCTTTCACTCTATTTTTCACATTTATCCTCATTTTGTCACCTCATTCCATCACATTATCATTACGTAAACCTACATTATCATTACTACACAAGTTCACATTTACATTTTCCAAAGTTATTAATTTCATGTATTTAGAGTCAATTTATGATTAAAAGTTAGAGAAATAACATGTATTTTATTCTACCTAAAAGTGGCTTGAGTTTGATGACATGTGTAGATCATTTGGAAGCTTCCAAGGCACCCTTATGTGGCCTCCCAAGATCAAATTCGAATTTAAACTCAAAAGGTGGACCATATTCCAAGGAGAAAGATCATGGAGACCTTCATGTGTCATAGGATTTGTATAGATCATTTGGAAGCTTCCAAGGCACCCTTATGCGGCCTCCCAAGATCAAATTCGAATTTAAACTCAAAAGGTGGACCATATTCCAAGGAGAAAGATTATGGAGACCTTCATGTGTCATATGATTTGTATATAGTATTTATGGATAAGTTGAGACAAATATGGATCTAGTAGATATTTAAGGGATCTACATTTATTGAGTAGATATCCCTAATTGATGTATAAATAAGAAGAGCATCCTTCAAAGGAAGTGTGGGAACATTTATCAGTTATTCATTAGCATCAGATTTATGGTTGTTCATTCAACATGAATAATATAATTTTTTCCAAATCATGAGTTATGAGTGTTGTTTGATTCTTAAGATGTGATAGATGTTCATGTGTTCTTATTGAGGAATCGAAGGATCCCCATACCAAGATAAGTACACTTTGTTGTAAAGTAATGTTCATAGTTGTGAATATACTAGTTTTAATTCTCATGTTCATCTTATTTCCTTGTTGTAAATACTTGTAGATAATTTTAGTATGAATTCATGTTATGGCCATGTTTTGTCATGTGAATATTGATCTCCTTTCGGTAGCTAGTTTTGATGTGAGAAGGACAAACAAGAACTCCTAAGTTAGGACCCTCTTCTCCATGAGCTAGACTAAACTGAAACAAGATTTACTTTCTTATATGCTTTCTGAGATTACATTTATGTCAAGATTGATTTCCTTTTAGTAGCTAGTTTTTATGTGATAAGAACAATTAGGTCCTCCTAAGTTAGGAGACTCTTATCAATGAGCTAAGAACTAAACTGAAAACAATATTTACCTTCTTTCATTTATATGCTTTTTTTCTTGCTTTCTTAGAAGTTTGGAAATGTTATTATAGAAAGATTATAGAAGGATAGTCAGGACTCTTGAACAAGAGACTCTTCTCTAACTTCTAAAGTAAACTAATTCCATTGATCAAACATTTTTAGGCTTTCATAAAATAGATTTGAATACTTTATTGTCAAATTAGTTTAGATTGTAATATGAATTTCCATTCTAAAAACACTTCCTATACTAGTTTCATCTGAGGTCCTATATATTGGTTTGCTTCTAAGTTTACGAAACCTCAAGGTTGACAAATTAAATGACAGGGATTTATCATACGATTAAATCACCCAACATTTTGACGTCGTTGCTGGGGAAGCAAACTTAAATGTAAACTAGTTAGGAGGATTGTTCAAGAATCATTTTTATTTATGGTTAATTTCATTTGGGCGTTTTGATTTAAGTTTATTCTCATATAGGAAACATATAAACAGAACACAAATCAAACCCCCATTCATTAAATAAACAAAAAAACAAAAAATCCTTAAAAATCCATATGTATATATGGAAGAACGATGAGCATAAGTTTGGAATAACTCACTCAGATCCTAGAAAGAGTTAGGATCTCCTCTTCTTGCGAACAAGAAATATTGACAACAACCAAAATCTTGACTACTCATCTAGAAGAAAACAATGAATTAACATTCGAAGAATCATCTATATCTGATGATGAACAATTATTTGAGAAGGATATTAAGGAGGAAAAAGAGAAGTTGCCACATGATAGTGAGCATCAGTATTGCAACAATAATGCTGAAACTCCTGAGCTTCCTACTGTACTTTCATCAACCCAGTAGTTTGTAGCAAAATTGGAAGCGATGGTGTTGTATGCACAAGTACTAGTTCTTACTACAGGTTGTCACTTGGTCAGCTGGTGCAAGATCACTAGGAGCTCAAGTCAAATTCTATGGATTCTAGAAGAAGCTTTATATGTGATGGAAGGAAAAAGAGAGATTACTCTACTGATGCTATTCTACTTACAGAAAGGAAGACTCCAATGTAAAGCAAACCTAGCAAACCCTACTTAACTAACTAATCCTACTTTTACAGAAAGAAAGATGAAAACCATGAAATGAATGCCATTACTTACTCAAGGAAGTAAGAAGCATCTACTCAAGCTATTTCTAGAAGGAAATGAGAAAAAAAACATCTTTTTGGATTTTTATGTATTTTTATGTGAATTTGTCATGCATGTAATTTATTTGTTTCTGAATGTCGCAACGAATAGGTGGTGATGGAGGGTAGTTTTGGGACTTCAAATGATGTATGATGGTGTGGATGGGTCCTAGGAGGTCTCAGGTGGCCTTTTGGAGGATTTTCCCACAATCGGCCTTCAAGAGGAAGCCTAGAGGAAAATCTACAAGAGGATGCAGGCAATCTACACGAGGTCTACAAGAGACCTACAAGAGGATGTCGAGAGCAATTTGGAAGGTTTTGGAGGTTTGAGAGTGGGTGGAAAAGGTAGCTGGAGGCTGGGATGATGTTTTAGGGTGCCTAGGGTCCACCAAGGATCACTAGGCGACGGAAAGATGATTGGGAGAGAGGAAGAAATTCTATGGAAAAACGCAGAAAACTAACGAAGATTTGTGGTGAACTTTGGATGACCTGTGGGGAATAGATTAGGGAGAGAATGTGATGGCTGATAAGCTGACTTGCTATGAGAAGAGATTTGCTACAAAAGAACTGAAAATCAAACAAGGAGATCAAGGAAGCAAGGAAATTAAGTACATCATAAAAACATAATTTTGCATCAAGCTAATCTAAATTATGAGTTGTGGAAAGAAATGTTGAAAAATGCTATAATGAGAGAAAGCATGGAAAGAGAATTATTGCAAACATAGAAATGAGCATGGTGAAAGAGATCTAAAGAAAAGGTTTAACCTTCTAACGAACTGCAACACTAGAAATCCTATGAAGAAGGAAAATCTGTGTTTTTGTGGCAGCAAGAAGGTCTTGGCCTCAGTTCATGGTCCCCAAAGGAAGGAAAGGAGGCCAAGGCACTGTTGATGGCCTTTTTTATCTTCTTTCTATCATTGTTCAACCTCCTATGGGAAATACAAATGGAAACAGCCTTCTAAATCACCAAAAGCGACCTATTCTTAATCAAGAAAGAAATTCATCTAACAACAACAAATCCATAAACTGAAATAAAGCATAAAAATACAAACAAGAGGAGCTTGGCTACTTGGATTAGGCCCTAACCCAAGAGCTTCAACCCTCTGAGGTAACTCAGTGCTAGCTCAAAAAGGATCTCATCTTTATTATCAAAATAATAATAGGATTACATGAAACTATCACCAAAAGTAAGCTCGAAGTTCAGTAGAGAAAAGCTACAACGAAAATTTGACCCTAGTGAGGCCATAGGCCTCTCTACTTGTACAATTAAAGCTCCCAATATCTTCCTTAAAATCATGGAGACTTGGCTCTGAAAACCTGAGATAAACATAAGTTATCCTCCACTTGCTTGGTTGCGTCCTAGTGCATTGATTTGGTTGTTTGTGCTTCGAGTTGCATGAAGGAGAATTCGAAGTGGGGAGTATAAATGAGGGGGATTCCCTCCTATAAATCCTCTCCTTTGTCCACTTCGAATTATTACTACCAGTTGTCCCTTGAATCTTTGACTTTGTCTTCAAAATTCAACAAAAAGTTGCATTAAACACACATTAGACCTCATGGCATCATAACTAACCCAACTCATGCCATAAGCATAAATATAATAAAAAAACATACAATAAGCTAAGAGAATGGTTGATTTAACTATGTTAGGAGGCAAAATGAGCCCATATAATTACCCATTTATGTGGCTCATCACATGATCTGAATCAAAGTGGAAATCACGCCTATCAAAGCATTATTAAAATGTAGTTTCAATGGTTTCAAATAAGTAAGAGGTTAGATCAATTTTGTTCTTATTTCATTAAAATTGCAAAATTGAAAATGAATGTATTTTTATTACTATTTCATGAATGGTTACATTTGAAATTTAAGTACACGTAATGGTTTATAATTTTCAATAAGCGTAGAATAGGTAGGATGATATTTTCTATTTCGAATAAGTATGCTCTTCTCCTGCGTCTTTGCATGATCTCGAGGATCAGAAGGTAGGATGTGTATAAAAGTTTTCAAGGTTTGCAATATACTTGTCTCCATTTGATAAATAAAAATAAAAAATCTTCATCCTAAATCAATAAATTTAACAAATTGTACCAAGGTAAGAAGAAAATTTAAATTCTTTAAAAAAATGATTTTAAAACAAAATAAAATTAAAAAAATTTAGAATAAAATTCAATATCATTTTAAAAGATTTTGATTTTATACCACATAAAAATAAACAAATAGATTTAGAATTCAATTCTTTTAAAGATTTAATTTCCAAAAATAATTAAATTAAAAGAAATTAAGAATAAAATTCATTTTCTTTTAAAAAGGTCTTGATTTTTAAAACACATAATAAAATAGGAATTAAATTAAATCTGTTTTTTAAATTTTAGTTAAAAAATACCAAATAAATTTTTTTTTTAGTTCTTAATAATACAAACATTTATATGTTATATAACAATAAAAAAGTCACACAATAAAACAAAATAATAAAAAAAAATCACAACTAAAACAAAACATGCAAATAAAAAAACCTTTTATGCATATGTCGTTGAGCATTCAGCATTGGCACGGTGAGTGTGCAAGGACACTGTGGAGAGGTCCTGATATGGAGTTTGGAGTGTTGTAGAGGAACCCTAATTCTAGGTGCTGGAGATTTTATGGCGTTGATATATGGCATTGACTTTTACCCAGTTGTAGCCCCAAACTTTGTGAAGTCTCATGTAGCTAAGACTGGTGCTTGGCACATTGCCTCTTTAAGATGTTCAAAGGCCTTCATTGCTTCTAGAGTCCATGAAAATGCATATTTCTTCAAGAATGTTGTTAGAGGTGCTTCTATTCTCCCATAATTCTTAACAAACTTGGCATAATACCCTGTAAACCTGAGAAATCCTCATAGATGTTTTATGGATGTGGGGATTTTCTATTCCTTAATGGTTATAATTTTGCTAGGTTCTACCTTAACACCTTCATGAGATACAATATGACCCAGATATTCCACCACTTGTACTCCACAGAAACATTTGGAGATTTTTGCATATAATTGTTTCTCCTCCAATAGTTTGAGCACCATGTCAACATGTTGGACATGATCCTTCCAAGACTTGCTATAGATTAGTATATCATCAAAAAATACTGACACAAATTTTCTAAGGAATGGTTTGAAAATGGAATTCATCAAACCTTGAAATGTAGAAGGTGCATTAGTAAGGCAAAAATGCATGACCAAAAATTCATAATGACCCTGATGAGTTCTAAATGATGTTTTTGGAATGCCTTCAGTATTCATTCTGATTTCATGATATTCTGAATGAAGATTGAACTTGGTGAAGTAAATTGATCCATGCAATTCATTAATGACAAGAATGGGAAATTTATCTTTAATAGTGAGCTTGTTCAGCTCCCTATAATTTGGACACATGTGACATGATCCATCCTTCTTGTGAACCAATACTACTGGAGCAGAGAAAGAACTTTGACTAGGTTGAATTATACCAGCCTCTAGCATTTTTGCAACCATATGTTCAATTTCACCATTTTGGACATAGGGATATCTATAAGGCCTAATGTTTGGAGGAACACTTCTTGGAATCAAATTAATAGCATGATCATGATCATGAATAGGTGGGAGGCCTTTCACAGTCTCAAATACCTTGGAATGATTGTCCAATACATTTTGGAGATCTGGAGAAATGGATGATTTTGATGTGGGAACCTCTAGTGAACATAATTGTGCAAATATGCCTCATTGTTCTTTTTTAGAATCTTTGTCATTCTATTAGAGCTAATTATCTTTCCTAGTTTCCCTATGATACCCCTTAATTCAACTTCCTTTCCTTCTAAAGATAATTTCATGAAAAGTTCTTGAAAATTAAATGCTATTATACCCTAGGATTGTAGCCATTGGACTGCTAGTACAACATGAGCACCACCCATTCGAATGGAAATCATTAAGTTATTCAATACATATTCTCCCATGGATAGCTTGATATTATGGCATTTTCCTGAGAAATTTATGGTTCCTCCACTTGCAACCATCAGTTGACACTCTGGTGCTAGATATAGAAAGCAATTCAATTCCATGGCTATCATATAATGAATAAAATCATGGGTACTTCCTGAATCAATCAACACTATTACATTTTTCTTCTTGATATGCCCTTCTATCTTGATAGTTTAAGGACTGGTAATTCCAACCAATGCATTACAAGATATGGTTGGATTCATTTATTCTTTTTCTAGGGTTCGTTTATGGTGTATATCCTCTTCTTTCGACATTTCTTGTTCCTTTTCTTCCTCCTCTTCACATTCTGTGTAAAATAATTTCTTCTTGGCACACTTAGGACCTTTAGTGTATTTGCTACCGCAGCTATAACAAAGCCCTTTTTCTATTTTTTCTTCCAATTGTTATGGTGTCAACCTTGTAGGTTGTGGATGGCTAGGGGTAGCAACACTTCCATCTTTATGATTGTGAGTGTAGGCTTCCTTGTTGCCATAATGTTTCTTTCCAT
Organism: Pinus taeda; assembly: GCA_000404065.3. Lineage (NCBI taxonomy): Eukaryota > Viridiplantae > Streptophyta > Pinopsida > Pinales > Pinaceae > Pinus > Pinus taeda. The sequence goes on along the minus strand of APFE031459782.1, from coordinate 24,385 downwards.
TTTTCTTGCCAACCTGAATGCCTTCTCCAATGAATCTGGTTCCCAAAGGAAAAATTCATGTTGGATGTTATATTTTAAATTCCCTATGAACACATCAATAATATGCTCCTCTCCAATATATTTTACCCTTATATTCAATTTTTGGATGTCCTCAATGTGCTCCATCATTGAACCCTTTTGTTTGAGATTTATCAATTGGCTAAAAAAAGTGTTTCTTTTTGTATCATCATAATGTGTTATCATTTCATTCGTAGAAATAGCCCAAGTGACAATTTGTTTATGAGAATAACTCCATCGATACCATAAAACTAATTTGGTTCCAAATATAAATTTTCAATGCGTACATTTTGTGTATTTTTCACATTATGGAGATTGAAAAATTGTTGCATTTGTAGTATCCATGTTCCGGGATCCTTGCCATTAAACTTCCTCATATCAATCTTTGGAACATGTTGGTTCTTCGATCCAACATTAGAGTCTATGAAATCATGATTAACATTTATTTTGTTCTCATCATGAGTTTCCTTTACTACCCTTTCACCATTACTAAGCATTTCTTGTAGAAACCTTGTCAAATCTATCTTCAAATCTTCCATGCCTTTCTTTAAATCATCCATCTTATCTTCCACGCCATCCATCTTAGCTTCCACACCATTCATATTCGCTTCCAAGTCATTCATATTAGCTTCTATGCATTTATTTAAACCATCCATCTTAGCTTCCATGACGTACATCTTAGCCTCTACTTATTTCTTTAAAACATCCATCTTAGCTTCTGTTACTTTTTGTGCGAGTGAAATTTGTTGCACTTGGTCTCATAATTTTGATATATCATGTTGCTTTTCTTCCTCTCCTTCATGAGTCATGCTAGAGATCTCAGGTTTCTTACTAGGTGTTTCCATTTTCTTTCTTCGGGTCATCAATCACCTATAATAATGCTTCACTATGCCCTTTGAATTCCTCCAAACTAATTTTTCAAACTAGGCTTATGCAAAAATTTGAAAAAAGCTACACACCATTTTTCACTTTTTAGGAGCTCGATATTGAATATGATGTATCTTTGTAATTTTGGATATCCAAGATCTGAAAGTTATTCCTACAGTAACCCTTTGAGTAATATTTCTAACCCTGCAAGTCAGATCAAGATTGGATTCTCGAATGAAGAGTTATGCCGAATCTCCCATGATGACCTAAGTATAGATTGCTTCAGTAGAGTAAATTTGTACGATGTGCCACAGGTCACTGTTTCAACCCTAGGTTCTGAAAATGATACCCATAAATCTACAGATAGTCCTTTTTCTATAACTTCTTATAAAAATTTAATCTAATTCTCAGAGGGAAAGTTATGACAATTTTCCCAAGGTCACTTGTTTGGAATGTAATTCAGGGATCTGCAAAAACCCTAACTTCCTTAGCTTGTATCTCTGACAATATAGCAAGACAATATATGACATTCGGGCTAGAGTTTCAAACCAATTCCATATCATATCAGTTTTTTTTTTTAGCTTTTGAAACTTTTTAGCGAAAACGTTATACTGAAAATGCCACGATGACCTGTTTGGAGTAGAGAAAACCTAGAATCCAAAGCTCTGATACCAAATGTTATGAAACCAACTCACAAAAAGATAGAAAATATAGATCAATGCCTTAGAAATAACCCTCTTCTAAGGGGAACCCTCCTTTACATTACACAAATGAACAAGTATTAGATGATTCAAACGAAAAAACCTCCTTCCTATATATAGGAGTCTAAGGGGTCACAATATAACCAAAACCGACCTAAAAATAATAATATAAAGGCACAAAAATAACAATAGTTGGATTCTATGGGGCACAATAATAACAATATGGGTACAATAGGGGCACACCAATAACAATATGGGATACAACAACAATAGTAATGGGGGAATCACTAGTATTATAGGGACCTAACATAATTAAAACAATTAAGAACAAATAAAAATGAAAACAATTAAAATCTATCTATCTATCTATATCTATATATTTTCTTTTCTTTTCTTGGTAATAACTAAATTCTATTAACTGAAATTCAAAATATTTTTACATGGAATTGAGGCTACAGGGGTCAGAGCCCGAGAGCCATCAACGTTGTAGCACTGCCCCATTACAATAAGAAACTGGGGAAAACAGTAACATAAAGCCAACATACGTGCATAAGATTCAGACATAGGCTGATAGAAAGAGAGAGAAATAGATAAGCAAAGTTGTTTGCAGACAACCAGAAAGAGGCCGAACACTTCCTCAGAGGGAAGCCAAAACCTGAGAATGACGATGTCGAGTCAGACCAAGAACAAAAAGCCTGGAGATAGCCATCTGAGCAAAAAACCATGAACCAAAAGGAGGAAAGCCGTCACACATGTCAATCATCTTCTGCGTCCTCCCCATGAGTCTTCTCCATATCCCGACACGCGCTGCCAATTCTGAGATTCGCCTTGCCATCCATCGTCTTATCGGGGCTGGTGGTGCCTGTATCCCTTTCTACCTGAATTGGGCCACTATAATCCAGAGGAGGAATACTTAAAGGCTGAAGATCCTTCTAACCGGGCTCAACCACCTGCTTAATTTTTTGTTCTCCCTCATCCATGGAGCGCTCACTGCTGTGAGAAGGGTTGGGCACAATACAGGACAAAGGGGTGACTTGGTTTTCTTCCTCCGACATAATAATAGTAATATGAGCAATAATCAAAGGCCGGTTCAAGTTACTCTAAAACACGAAATGCGTCGTTTGGAAAGCGCTGTTAGGAACAGGCTTGCGACTAGGACTCGGGGGAGGCAAATCCTCAAGAGAGGAGGAGAGGTTAATGGGTGAGTGAGTTGGGTCTACCAGATGGCTGACAGAGGGCCGCTTACCACTTCCTTGGTGATCCCCAGAGCGGTTCCTCTTGCCATGGTGCTTCATTTTGACAAGCAAGGGAGAGGACACTCTAAAATCAAAGAAACTAGGGCTAGAAGCAGGGGAGTGCCCAAATTGAGCATGAGATTAGTGAACACAGACAGTGAGGACACAAGATAGAGAGATAGCACAGTGAACAAAAAAGACTAAGTCCTCAGATAGCTTACCCTGAGTTACCAAACTAATCCCTCTATGGAAGGCACTGGTGCATTCGAAATGCTGCCAGCAAGAACCTGAGCTAGCCTGGAACTTGCCTGTGAAGACAGGCCCATCCTTATCATCACAGCATAACTTAAACCAGAACCTGGAACCAGAGAACTGAACGTTGGAGGTGAATTATGCACAGGATATCACCATGCTTATAACCATTAATAGACTGCGTTGGAACCCGTCCTTCATTAATGCAAACTGCCTACACTGTCCTGCGCTCATTAAAACATTCCCTCTACGAGAGATAGGGATCTGGGATGCCACGCTGCTCTGCAAGTGGCAGTACCAAGGGTCTTTAATCTGCATGAGGGACAATCAATGTCCGAGCGTCACCCGCATCCGGGGATATAATATATTATATATAAATATATATATATAATATATATATATATATATATATATATATATTATAATATATATATAATATTATATATATTATATATATATATATATATATATATATATATATAATATATATAATTTAAAATTTTCCAAATGGCCATTTCATAAATTTTGAAAACAATTTATTATAACTTGCTTCCTTAGAGTTACTTCAAAGGAACTTGTGTGCAAAGGCAACAGGTATAAAAGAAAAAAATATTCATTTCATTTTATTTTGGTTGCTAAGAATTCATACTTATTCTTTCATTTTATGTGTTCCAGAAAAGCTCTCACAATTTTCATGCAGGATTTGTACTGATCTTTTATAGGTGTGGGATGATCCAATTCCATGTAGATGTGATTTCCAGAAATCACATTCATCATTGAAAGCTTGAAGGAGCTAATTACATATGTCGTGACATTTGTTGGTACACAAAAATCTTTTGCATCATGATATGTTACCCACACTTCTCCTTCAAAGCCTCATCAGTCATCCATGTTAAATTCCATTGATTCATTTCTTTATCCATCATGACTTCATACATGTCTACTTTTTTTAGTTGAATACATTTTTGCCTACTTTCCAGTTCATCTTTTTGCCTCATGAATAAACCATCCAAGTCTCTACATTGCCTTGTTTTCCTTGCAGTAAAAATTATTTGACCATAACATCTTGTATCTATAGTCCTACCAATCATTTTGTACGAACTTGCATCGAATGATGTGGGATTCCTTAAGGCCCACCTTTCAAAAATTCTTGACCCATTGACCTCACAACCATATATGGCATAAAGACTAGAGTCATTACTAGTACCTTGAGGCTTTCATGCATTAATGGAAAGTATTCTCCAACAAAAAATGGGAGTACATTAATGTCCTTTGTTTGTTGGATCTTGAAAATGGCTTGCCATCAGATCATCTATTCACACTTTGCAAGATGTACTTTGATACCTTGGCACTCATGGACATTAATGGTGAGTTTGCCTTGCATTGGTTAACAACATTCATCAATGGTCGGTAATCCAATGACTTCTTTCCATGTTCGACATCGAAACATTTATTCACATGGAAATAATTATGCCACGATATGGAACGACATGAAGACTATATGATTCAGTAGCAGAGTCAACATTATTTTATATTTTGAAAAGATTCAGTAGAAGTAATAATGGATCCACATTCACAACTTCATCCATCATGTATGCAACCAAGACATAGATCACATTCTTGTATTCTTCATTCCATGATTCAGCAGCACAAGCTACACTTTTCTACATATACACAGTTTGTCCACCTAGGTAAGTAAAGGTATGTTGTTTTCTAGCTTTTTATCATATAATTCCTTTAATACTGAAATTATGATTTTTGGAAAATGTTTCACCATGTTCATTTTCATGCCTCATATTCACATTCATACTCCATTATCACCTTTCATATGTCATATATGTCCTGTATACACATGTCATCCTAACCAGCATACTTTTTCAAAACAACTACTATTGCATTATGATTTAAACGTTACATGTTTTGCAAATAATGATCGAAGAATGAATGGTTGATTAAATGTTTTCAAAGTATTTTGATGAAACACAAAAATAACAAAAGTCTTACTATAGAAGAACCAATACTAACCAAAGTTTGGTTGTCACGCAAGAACCAACCAAAATAATATGTTGCAATCAAATGTTTTTCAGAAGGAAGAATTTACAAAAAGGAACCAAGTGGTCAAAAAGAAAATTATGCAAAGTTAAAAAATTGATATCATCAAAAGTCCATATAACAACAAGACAATGAAAAAAGAATAAATCATGATTATGTGAATCAACTGAATAGATTGCATGATGACATGCAATAACTTAATTTGGGGGGTATGTTGGGCAGGAAAAATTAACTTTCTCTTTGACTATTTTTCACCTTTATCCTCATTTTGTTGCCTCATTCCATTACATTATCATTACTACATGAGTTCACATTTACATTGTCCAAAGTTATTAATTTCATGTATTTAGTGCGAATTTATGATTAAAATTTAGGTAAATAAGATGTTTTTTCTTATACCTATAAGTGGCTTGAGTTTGATGACATGTGTAGATCATTTGGAAGCTTCCAAGGCACCCTTATGTGGCCTCCCAAGATCAAATTCGAATTTCAACTCAAGAGGTGGACCATATTCCAAGGAGAAAGATCATGGAGATCTTGATGTGTCATGGTGTTTGTATTTATTATTTAGGGATAAGTTGAGACCATTATGGATCTAGTAGATATTTAAGGGATCTATATTTATTCAGTAGATATCCCTAATTCATGTATAAATAAGAGAAGCATCCTTCAAAGGAAAGTAAATAGTTGTTAGTTATTCATTAGCATCAGATTTATGACTCTTCAATCAGCATGCATAATATCATTTTATCCAAATAATGAGTTATGATTGTTGTTTGATTCTTAAGGTGTGATAGTTGTTCACATGTGCTGATTGAGGAATGGAAGGATCTCCATACCAAGGTAAGTACACATTTTTGTAGATTGATGTTCATAGTTGTGAATATACAAGTTTTAATTTTGGATTTTAATCTTATTTCTTTGTTGTAAATACTTCTAGATAATTTCAATATGAATTCATGTTGTGGCCATGTTTTGTTGTGTGAATATTCATCTCATTTCAGTAGCTAGTCTTTATGTGAGAAGGATAACCAAGAACTCCTATATTAGGAGCCTCTTCTCCATGAGCTAGAATGAACTGAAGCAAGATTTACTTTCTTATATGCTTTCCTAGATTACATTTATGTGAAGATTTATTTCCTTTTAGTAGCTAGTTTTAATGTGAGAAGGACAACTGGGTCCTCCCAACTTAGTAGACTCTTCTCCATGAGCTAAGAACTGAACTGAAAGAAATATTTACATTGTTTCATTTATATGCTTTCTTTCCTCCTTTCTTAGATGTTTTTCAATGTTATTATAGAAATATTGTAGAAGGAAAACCAGGACTCTTGAACAAGACACTGTTCTCTATCTTCTAAAGTAAACTAATTCCATTGATCAAACATTTTTATGGTTTCATAAAATAGATCTGAATCTTTTCTTTTTAAAATAGTTTAGATTTGTAATATGCATTTCCATTCTAAGCAAACTTCCTACGCCAGTTTCATCTGAGGTCCCATATATTTTGGTTTGCTTCTAAGTTTATGGAACCCACACGTTAACAAATTAAATGATAAGGATTTAGCATACAATTAAATCACCCAAAAATGCCGATCCTAGTCTTCTCGAATTGGAATAAGTAGTTTCATGTGCACGTGGATGCGTCATGTATTGCACTAGGAGCAGTAGTGACAAAGGCTGGTGAAGGAGAATTGGATCACCCTGTAGCGTTTGCAAGTAGGAAGTTCTCTAAGGCTGACAATAATTATTCGATGACAGAGCATGAAGATTTGGCTATGGCATTTGTGCTCCAGAAGTTTAGACATTTATTGTTAGGTAGACACTTTAAGATGTATACAAACCATTCTGCATTGAAGTACCTAGTCAACAAGCCTATGTTGGGAGGGAAGATATGCAAATGTTTGTTGTTGTTTCGGGAGTATGATTTCGAAGTAATTTTGAAGCCAGGACGATTCAATGCAGGGCCAGATCATCTGTCATGCATTGAAATAGGGGAGGAGCCTACCAATTTGGAGGAAGGGTTGCTAACACACAGCTCTTTGTGATATGCATAGTAGACAATCATCTTCTAGACATCATTGTCTTCCTGACTATTGGAATGGCTCCAGAAAGATACACTAGTCAACAAAAGAAGGAATTGGTGGTGCATGTAGGAATTTTTTTATGTTATTGCAGGTCATTTGTATAAAATGGGATTGAACCAAATACTATGACGCTATGCGCCATATTTTGAACAAAGCAGTATCCTATCTGAAGCTCATGGAGGAGTTGCAGGAGGCCATTATGCAGGAAATGTAACAATGCAAATGATTTTATGCATTAGGTTGTGGTGGCCAACATTGCATAAGGATTCCAAAGAATATTGTATGGCATGCAATGCATGTCAGAGAACTAAAAAGCCATTGCAAAGGGATGAGCTTCCTTTAAATCCCTAGGGATCATTGCAGCCATTCAAAATATGGGCAATTGATTTTGTAGGACCGATTCAACCTCCAGGAAAGAAGACTAGTGTGCAGTACATCATCACCACGATCGAGTATTTGACCAGATGGGTGGAGGTGCAACTCGTGAAGGACTGTATAGGGGCAACAACTATGAAATTTCTATTTGAATATGTGCTAACTAGGTTTGGTTGCCCGAAGATTTTAATGAGCGATCGCAGTACGCACTTCCTTAATGAAATGATTAGCACGGCGACAGAGGATTTCTAAGTTTATGATCAGAAGAGTACGCCATTTCATCCTCAGGATAATGGGAGGGTTGAATCATTTAATAATATATTGGAGAATGCACTAACAAAAGTTTGCAATGCACAGAGGAATGATTGTGACGTGCGCGTACCAACTGTGTTATGGGCCTACAGAACTATTTGTAAGAAGCTTACTAGTCAGACACCGTTTAGGTTGGTCTATGGTTTTGAGCCTATGATGCATATGGAATATATCATGCCTAATCTACACATAGCAACATTTACAAGGATGGAGGACCATGGAGCCTTAGAAGAGGAGCTCGTATAGCTGGTGGAACTCGAAGATGATATATTTTTGGCTAGATTCCACCGATAGGTGTAGAAGGAATGCAAAAAATATTGGCACGATCGGCACATCAAACTATGCACCTTCAAAGTAAATGGTTTAGTTTTATTATATGATAGTAAGTTTGATAAATTTCCAAGAAAATTTTAGATGCATTGGCTGGGGCCATATGTGATAGGGAAGATTACAGATGGTGGAGTAGTTTAGCTTATGAAATTGAATGGAGATCCATTTCCGGGAAAGTTAAATGGTATCTGAATGAAGCCATACACCAGGGATCTAGCCCACTAACTACATGATGGTAGCATAGTCTTAGCTCTCTAGACAGCTACAAGGAGGTGCAGGACTATAAACTACACTAATCAGAATGTTGAGCTGCGCGATGAAGGGCTTGCATGAAATAGGAAGTTGCCACAGTACTAGAATAAGTGGTAAGGGAGCTGCACTATAAGGGTGGAGACAACGCATCATGGCTAGAAAGTTACTATTATGGTCACTGTTCATGATTTGACTGCTATAAGATGGTTAAAAGGAGTGGGCAGCTGACATTTAAGGTATTTAAGGCTAAAATCAAGTTTGAAATATTTAAAAATTTGCCACCAATCTCACATTTGTGGATGGATTTTGGGGGGAATGGTCGAATTCAAATTTGAATTTGCCCATAAATTACAGGTGGCCATCCAATGACAAACACTTTACACACTAATAATTTCTAAGTTGTGTTGTCTTTTCATGAGCTCTTTGATAATTTTCTTTCAAGCCCCGTGTTTTATCAGTATCTTGAGTCTGATCACAAACTCATTGACATCTTCACGTCTGCACCAGCTAAGACTACTAGTACTAGGGGCATTGTCACCTCTGAGGGACCTACTCCTGAGGTCGTGAGTATGGAGGTTCCTTCAGTAGTGCTTAAAGTATAAAGGTCACCTAATCCGAAGCCTACACCGATCAGAGAGGTTCCCAAGCCTAAAAATGATAAACAAAAGAAGATTCTACCAGTGTGTGAGTCACGAAGGAAACATCTAGTTACATAGGCTCAAAGAAAGGAAAAGCCAACAACACAGGAGAAGGGAAAAGTGGTAGACCTGGAAGCCAAGGAGGGAACGAAAGACATAGATATTTATGGGGTAGGCCCTATTTCGAAGCATCCAAAGTATATCACTCTACGAAAGGGCAAGGTGAAGGTATCAAAGGACCTAGATGCTAAACAATTCTCCCTCAACAATCCCCTGTTGCTGGAGAATATTACCTTTGAAGGTTCACACTTGGCGTGGGTACTACATTTGAATATAGAAGACTAGGATTTAGTGGACCTTGAGCGGTTCCCCCACCTTGCTAATGACACCTTCATGTAGAGGGTTTTCTACAATGAGTCTGGAGTCATGACATTGGAGACAGTGAAATCAATTCGCGGAGTCAACAAGTCCAGGCTGCTGAACTTGTTATGGGTGTCGCACTACCATCGGTCAAACATAAACCTAATAGTCATTAGAAACTTTTTGTGCCTGGTACATCATGGATGGTTGTGGATGAATGAGCTGATCCCCATAACCAACATGTTGATCCACATGATCACATTATTACCACACTCTAGGATGAATTCGGTTAAGGAATTTGACCTGAAAGAAGAGCAAGCGCAACCTCACTGAGAAGATGAAGTCCACAAGTTTAAGCTTGTCAAAAAAATGCATGGGTATTCACTTACTAGCATTACCAACCCCATGGTGAAGACTGCAATAAATTCTGGCTAGAAGGGTGATGAGAAAGTGCTACGCGGATGAGGTGTAACACGAGTAGTTTCTTTGGCGGCTCAGTATGCAGAAGGTGTTTAATTCAACTAGGTGCGATACCTATGTAGCAATTTCCTTACAAACTGTAGAGAGGCACAGAATGAGAGCAAGACTTTTCACTATTCGTGGTTGTTGTTGTCTATAGTGCTAGTTTCATGGGACTTGTCGAACGATAGCCAATTTCCTCATGTAGAGAAGGATTTACCATAAGTAGCAAAGTTCGCATTTCTTTGGGCCATGAAAGATGTTGCACATGTGACAGAAAGCAAAGTATTATGGGTGCTGATGGAGGCAAGTATTCACATGGCCATCAACCAGAAGACGTGGTTGTCACCAACCATCTTTGAGCAATTGTCATGGTATGCAGAGTTCAAGGCAGACTTCCACCATGTTTACATCCGGGTGATAACGAATCCGGATCAAAAGTGGTATGATATTCCCTACTTGGCTATGGATGATGCCATTGCATAGGTCCTCAAGTGATGGCTAGAAGATTGGCACATAGCATTAGATTTTTCCATCGGGACTAGTGAATCCACGGAGAAGAAGAAAAAGGAAGCGGCTTGACTAAAGGAAGAGAAGTTGGATGAAAAGAGGAAAAAGGAGGCCATAGATAAGACAGGCGCAGAAGTGGAGCACGCCGCAAGGGAACAAGCAGATCAGGAAGAGCACAGATCTTCCAGAAGTTAGAAATCTCCTTCACCCCAAATGGAGGAAAAAGAGCGGTCAGAACCGGGCGACACCGATTAGGAGAGTACCCCCTTCCACGTAAAGTGACAAAGCGAATAGTAAAAGGAGGGACAACAAAATAATACCAAAGCCTCCAAGTCATTGCTTGATCCAATTACCTAAATGGAGGGCGACTTAGACGATATTTGCGATAAGGTGAGGGTTATGATAACATAATTGTTGCAGAAGTTTGAGTAGTAACAGAAGCAAGCACTGGTCACTATATAAACAAGTCTGCATGAGCTACAGATCCAAACAAGTAGACTCCGAGCAGGTGCAAGGTGTTGTAGCGTTTTTTTGTTTTGATAAGATAAAATAAATTAGTCAAAAAATACATAAAAATATTTTGAAAAAATGTTAAGTTAGGATATTCACATAACAATATTGAATACAATTTTAGTGGAAAAACCTTGATGATCATGTCCATATCAAAGGAAATGTTAGGTTAGATGTCCTAAAAAATAATGACAAAAAAAAATGCTAGGTTAGAAAGAAAAGAAAACAAATAAACTCTGAAAGTGAGCAAGTCTAAATGCCACTACTATTTTTCTGCAGAATAATGGTTGTATGCAGCTTGTTTTAAATTCCACAACACATGAGAGTCAAATAGTTTAATCTTGATTGTTTCATGCTTTAAATTTGATGTTATAGTTAGAGAATAAAGATCTAGCCAAAATGTTTAATCTTGGCAGATCAGTAGTTAGGTAGAGAATAATAAGGTGCTCATCAGTTTAATCTAAGCCCTTGGAGATTATAAGGGTAGATTTAGATAGTTTATTTTGTAAAATAAAAAGAAAGGAAAAGGGCTTTCTAGCTTTAATGCACCCATTAAGTGAACACAAAATGATAGGATAAGAAAAGGGTAAGTAGAGAAAGGTTGCAGAAGTTTGATAATTCATTGGACAAAATGTACATTCATCATGTTTTATCATATGTTTTTATGTCCATGATTCAATTACACAAAGCGAATGAAGGTTTACAAGATAAATTAATTAACTTCCTATTCATCTCCATTCATCCTATATTCACTAATTTCCCCTTCCTCGCTTCATACATTCATATTCATTTGTTTTCCACTAAAAACCCCTTTTCCTAAGGTCAAAATCCATTTTGCCTAGGAAAAGTAAAAAACGCATGTAAAATCCCTTTTTACTATCCCTGTTTACCCGAAAAAACCCACAAAAAGGTATTTTAGCCTAAGTATTGATATATATATATATATGAAAATCAAATAAACCATGAAAAAGAATAATACTTAGTGAATTTCCCTTTTCCATGTATAATTCCCCTTTTCGCATATATTTACTGCTTTCCACTAATATTTCCATATTAGCACTAACTATAGTATTAAACCCCTAACAAGGTCCTTTTCTGGTATATTATTAACTCCTTTATAAAATAACCTGAAACCTTAGTTTTATATTAAAACTATGTATTTTCATATCACATTGAAATATTGGCAGATCATAACCTTCCAATGTGCTTCCACTTTCCCTGATCGCGATATGCGATCAACGATGGGCCTAGACCCAACCAAATATATATTATAATCCATATTCATATCGCATCCACCTCAATCACAAGCCCTGACTAAATAAGTAACCCTCCACCGTTGTGATCTTCGATTGCGACAGACCCGACGCAAATATATATCATAAGACATTTCTATATCGCATCTACCCCACAATTCCCACTAAAGCATATATCCTCCACCATTTGTGATCTTCGATTGCAACAATAACCCGAACCCGATGAGGTATTAACCATGATATATTTCTGCATCACGTCCGGCCCTTATCGCATTCCTTTGTGATGGGCCTTCCTTCGCTAAAACCCGATTGCGATATGCGATATGAAACTAGCCCCGATATCAATTATCTATCCGAGTTCATATTATTTCAAGTCTGCCATATGTGTTGTGCAAAGGTTGTCTTTGTTAAATCGTTTTTATGATTTTAATGAAGAACTAAACTAAAACCTTTGTTTAAACGTAAAACCCTGCTAATACTCATTTTTTAACCTTTTTGCCATAATTAATTGATTTGGCCCCTGCATTTCTCTTTCACGTTTCTCTTTCACTCCTCTACCATTCGATCACGACCATTCAAATCCAATAGCCCTCGGCAATTTTAGGTTGGCTCTCTGTATGGGCTTTACCCACCTGAAAAGCAGTATTCCACTATCCTCCATTGCTACATGTCAGGCTCAAGTTATTTCGAGTGACCCACTCTTAAAACCACCCATGCCTTATAAGTGGTTCGATGAAAACCGAAACTGCCTCCCGCATAACGATAAAATAGTCACTATTCATATTGTGCCATAATTCAAAAAATGAACTATTTTTCTGTTTAAAATAAAAAAAGCAACATTTTTCTCTGTTTTTCCTATTTTACAAAGCGAAGCCTCCATAAGCCTCCATGACCCATTAAACCATCATTTTACCTTCCGATATGCTTTGGACTCCTTCAAATTGCCTCTCAACCTCAATAAAGCCATTGACCACCCTCATTGTCACCCTTGCTTTTCTTAACAATCTCTATGTTTTGCAGGTAAAGCTTCTATTCTAGGCTTATAGAGAAAAAAGCCTATGTACAGTTGGAAGAAAAATATGAAGATCATAGCAATTTACTTTACCTTGTAACATAAAATCTAAAGTGATTTACTGTTGAAAAACATAGTAAAAACCTCAAATGCACTGTAAAGGTAAAAAGAAACAGTAAAGGTTACTCAGCAAGGTTAAAGGAGATTCACAGAATTTAAAGAGTATTAGATGAAAGATCAAATGAAGGAGTCAACCAGCGCAAAGGATTCAAACAATTTAGTAGCTTAAAGGGAAAAATATCAGACAAACAAAGCCAACACAAACTGAATAAGAGGGACAACAAGAAGCAGTTCAATAGCTGCCCCTATCTTCTTGTATGAAGATCTTTCCTTTCCTAGAATAAATCTTAATCATTTTTAGGATATTTCTTAAGTTTCATTATTGTATAAATAACTCTCTTCTTGAGTTATTAATGGTTCAAAGTTCAAGATTCATTGTCCATTGCTTGTTAAGTCTTGACTGTTAATTCTACTTTGAACTTGGAAGCCACCTTTGAAGGAAGCTTTTCTGGACACTTGATGTACTTAGTCTTTCTGGAACGTTGATACAAAACATAGGATTCTAAATCTAGTTTTACATAGTTTGTGTTATCCTGTAAGTTTTTCCAGTTATCAATCATTGTGTTTTTCTTCATATTCTTATGACTTATAGAGATATATAGGTAGGAAGAATTGTGTCCTAATTTATTCCTATAATCTCCTGAAGTGATCATCTATTAAGAGAATGGATTAACAAACTGCATGTTTAGCTAATCCCCTCTAATCAAGAAATCATCAACATCTTGTGTAAGCTTAAGTATACTACCTTGAACCTTTGGAACATAATTTAGAAGGTTTTCCCACTTATGATTGTTCTGTCTCACAGTCTGGAAATTGTGATAACAATATTATTTGTTGTCTTCTTCTCACCACTATTTTTTATCTATATCACTATGTAAAGCTTTATAGCAGCCCTTTGTTGAAGTATTAATATAACCCAAAGGATTAAGTATTTCAATTCTACATCTGTCTTCATTCATTGTTCTTCCAAAATTAAAACCAAAAAAACCCAAAATAATTCTTTTAGATGCTCTTGCATTGGTAGCTAACCTACTACTATGTCAGAGGTACAATATCAGACTGGCGCCGTTTCTAGGGATTCAAATTTGTTTGAATTTTCCCTTGGGACAATGGTATTCATTCATTCTTTTCCTTTAAAGGTGATTAAAGGGATTAGAAAGGTCAAAATCATTCACCTAGGCGACTCCACAATCCCAAGCTGGCACCTTATAAACATACCAGATCTCATTCAGAAGCAGACATAGTTAAACCTCTGTCAGATCCTGAAAGGCTTCTGAGAAAAGCTAATTCTAAAAGGGGACACCAACCATCTTCTTCTTCCTCTTCAATCCTATAGTCTGAAGAATTAGAGTCATTTGACCCCTGTAGTACTATCCTAGCCAATCCTGATTATTCCCATTTATCACCTAGGGTTGTTGAACTTGTGGATAAAGTAGTTGATTTTAAGTAAGCCTACCTTATTCATTCATTAGAATCTCTTCGAATACCCACACTACCACCAAGATCACCTAAAACTAAATTTGATTCGGGTGTCAATCTACCAGAATATAAACCCACAGATTTCATATCCCCTACCACCTATCATTTTCCTTCCATTTTTGACTGAATTGAAGCTTCTTCTTCCAAATAATATGAAGAGAACTTTTCTATATATTCCAATCCTCTCTTTGAAACAAAAGAAGGTATTCCTTTACAGGTCCCAAAGTTAGTTCTTAGGACTCCTTTGAAGTCTTTCAGGATATCTCCTCCTTCATCTCCCCCTTCACCTGCAACTAGTCCATCAACCCCTCAATCACCATCTTCTTCCTCTACTTCTTCTTCATCCTCTATGTTATCACTTAGGTTGTCCCTAAGCTCTTGAAGGGATACGGCCGAGGTAACCACAAACCAATCTTTGGATTACAGGTTCTATCCCACCTGTAATCAGAGAGGGCTCTCTCTTGATGATTTAGCTTTGTTGATGATGATCTTAGGCTAGCTATTGGGTTTAGTGAGTTTTGTTTAGGTTTGGATGGTGTTTGAATGGAAGGAAGATGCTTTCAAAAGCAGAGAGGCATGCGTAGAGTGATAAGTTTCAAACCATTGGGCGTGGAGTCAAGGAGTAGGACGGCAGGTAGGCTTTCCTGATCACAAGAGGAATATGGGGCAAGGTAGCTGCATATGAAACAACCTTCAAGCTAAATAGATGGAGTGAAATGTAAGGACTGAGAGGCAATTAAGAATCTCTCAATCAGCTTAACAGAGGGAAGGAGAATGAGCTCTATCTAGGGGCAGTTAAGAATCCCTGGATAACTGTCATACATGGTGAATTAGGGCAAATATGAGCCAGATGGAATTCATATTTATGCCTAAAACAGATGAAAAACATAAAGAAACAGCAGAAATTGAGCATAGAGTGCAATTAAACAAGTTCTAAGCTATTCTTTCTTTCTATTGTTTAGATAGTGATGTATGAATGGAAAAACAGAGGTAAGAAGCACTTATTGAGTCATATATCAGCACAAGAATTCCACAGTCACTCTTCAACCATTAAACATATTAGACAATTCATTCTCTAAGCTCGTAAGAAGTCTTTGATTATAGAAATTTATCAAATTTACAGTGCGAGTCTCTGCTCAAGCAAAACATCCAACCAAAAAAAACCAACCCTCATTACATTGTTCAGGGTCGTCTTTATAGGTACAATATCCAAAAGTATTTATTAAAACTGACCTAAACAGGTATGTGGGAAAGATTTTAAACCTAAACTTGTGCTAGAATCAAATGCATGCAAATATCCTTTGGGCTGTGCCAGAGGTAGCTGGATAAAAATGAATTAATATGGTGTCCTTGGTGACCTGGTGTAGTGGTTCTGCAATAACTGTGCTTTGAGTTTTGGTCCACTGATCTTATGTGAGTTTTAATGTGCAGTCATTGTGATGATGAGCTTTGAATGGTTCCTTAACTGCTTCTTGACTTTCAAGGTTTTCTTTTAATGTTTTATTCACCTCGAGCCCTGAGAAGATATTCACTGATACACTTCGTCGCAACACTGATACTCTTTGACATGGATTTTGGCTTCACATTTGTTCTGATACTCTTTAATGCCTGGACCGGGTCTCTCTCTTTCTTCTGATACGTTAAAAACTGCAAAAATGGGCCTTTTCTGCCTTTTTCGGTGCAAAAACGGCAGAGGAATCAAAAGATTCCCCAAAGATTCCTAATCGCGGATCGAAAACTACCTCAGAATTTCGATCCGGGGCTCCGAAGCCTCAATTTTTCACTTGCGCTTTTTTTGAGCTGCTGACGTCAGCATGATGTCAGCAGTACGACAGATGACATCAGCATGACATCAGCAGTGGGGTCCTCTGTACGGTGACAACATCAGCATGATGACATCAGTAGGGTGACGTGGCAGTACGGTGGGATGATGACGTGGCAGGGACACGGTGGCAGGGTGATGTCAGCAAGGCGCAGGCAGGAAGGGGTGAGTTGGCGACAACTTGGCAGATGACATGGTGCTCATGTCACGTAAGGGGAGAGCGGCTTTTGGGTTTGCGTTGGACCGCCTTTGGTACAGGAGCGGTATTTGTCAGGGGCAGCCCGATGCAATGAACAGCCGACAGCTGTCCCGGTGTACAACAGGAAAACCGTCGTCCGTTGGGTGCTATCACACCGTTACGTAAGGGTGCTCGATATGCATGAGGGTCGTCAGATCTGGGAGAGGCGATCCGACGGCGGATGGGAGGAGCAAATGCACGGGTATTAATTAAACTGCGTGTGCGATAAACTTTAATTATTCACTGCTTCAAGTGGGTTTTAAACTTTATAAATTTGTGTGCTTTGGCGGGGGACTGTGGTTATTTTATTAATCAAACATCAATAAAATCCAAAATACAATGTGTGCGGGGTGTGGTATGGTTTGGTGTGTGGAGAAAGGGTTTAGCAGGGTTATTTACTTAACCAGATGTTAAATAAATCCCGAGAGTAGTGACATGGAAGGCTAATATTAGATCCGACATGAATCTAACATTTCCCGACTTTTATTTATTTGGCTATAGTTGCCATGGGGGGAATATCTAATATTTTTGGGGTTTTATATAGCTTTTTGCATAATAGGGTATAGGGAAATGATTTAGGGAGCTAATAAATAGAATTAGAAGTTAATATGAACTTGTGAGGTGAAGTGTAGGGGAGGGGCTAAGTTTGTGAACTGAAACTTAGACATAGGAAGTGAATGGACTATGGAGAAATGACTTTTACACAAGAAATGTGGCTTCTTTTCACTAAGCCAACTCAGATGTCAACTTGGTTTGAACAGGGGTGGAGTGAAGGTAGACTCTTGGGTAGATACCAGGGTCCTTGAGGTGATGTTAGTGAATGATTTGGGAAATAAGAAGAAGGGGGAGTTAGACATGCCTCGCTTGAAGTCCTTCAAATGGGAACTACCTGATAACTATGATCTGGATAAATATAACACTTGAAAATCTGGAATTTGATCACAAATCAACATTCTGCAACCTCAAAATTACCTACCCAGCCTACTTTCCTAGCATTTTTTCTTCTTTTTGTTTTGGGTGCATTTGGACTTGCAAACCCAGCATTTTCAACTTTTTCTTTTCTGTCTTCCTATCTACATCTACACTTATCTCTTCCAAGGGCCCATATTAAGCAGTTGGGCTCCTTTGATTCTCTACCTATCTAAGAATCTGCCAAGATTAAGCTGTTTGGACAGATATTCATCCTCTATATTCTAAAATGAGAAATTGAAACCTTGGGAGACCAATATTAAACTGTTTGTACCTCCCTTTAACTGAAAATTCTTCAAAAATGGACTAGTATATCAAAATTGGAACATAGCAGTGGCACTTGAACTGGCACATTCTCCTGGCATCCTTTTCTAGCACCTGTAGCAAATATGGGACATTGCAGCATGCAAAGAATGACATATTTGGGATGTAAAAATGTCAATCATGAAAGATGAGTAACCTGCTGCAGCAGGAGGCTAACAATGGCTCCACTTGGGGATGACTTTTCCTTGTGAAAAGTCCAGAACAACAGGTTAGATTGCCTGGATCTTCTATTGTTGCTGTAAATTGAAAATTTTCAGTGCTGACTGTCTGATAATTGAAACTGTGGGAATAAGAACATCACTTTCCCTCAACTAAAATGTCTGTGACCTGTGTAGCACCGCCTGCTTTCTTCTGCGTGCTCTATTGCTTGGACTTTTATATACAAAATGAAATAAAATGTTGTTATATACAAACACTTATGTACAGACATCATCTTGCTGGGAGATTTTCAACAAAAGGGATCATGATAATGTTTTAACATTCAACCATTTACATGGCCTTCTTCAGTTGTGCTGCTATCTTCAGATTTGAGGAAATATGTGTTGTTGCCTTGCACTGCGCTGATAACGAATGGACCTTTCCAAAGAAAATCAAACTTTGCATGTTTTCCCTTGTCTTCTCTTCATGAATCCCACTTTAGAACCTTGCTACCAACCCAGAAATCCTCAGCCTTGGCTCCCTTATCAAACATTATTTTGAGCTTTTCCTGCAAAATTTGAGCTCCATCATACACTTGCTCTCTGGTTTGCTAAAGGTGAATGGTCTGATTAATTCTTCTTTGAATATCATTTGGTTCAACCTGAATCTCCTGTAACAGTTTGATAATAGGAATACCAAAAGATGAAGGAAATTTGGCTTCCATGCCATAAACTAGCTCATAAGGGCTCATCCCAATGGATTTCTTGGTTGAAAGTCTATCTACCCATAGGGCATTTGTGAGCTTCCGGTGCTAGTTCTTTTTATTTTCCTCCAACATTTTCTTTATGATATTGATGAGGCTTTTGTTGGAGGATTCGGCCAAGCCATTACCTTGGGGGTAGTAGGCTGTAGAGTGGCCCAAAGTAATGTGGAATTTATGGCAAAAGTTGATCATCTTGCTGGATTTGAAGGCAACAACATTGTCAGTGATGATTTTCTCAGGGCAGCCAAATCTAGAAAGGATATTGTCTTCAAGGAACTGGATAATAGTGGAGTCATTGGCTTGCTTACATGGGATGGCCTCAATCCACTTGGTGAAATAGTTGGTGGCTGTTAAAATCCACTTGTGCTGGCCTGAAGAAGAGGGGTGGATTTCAACTATGAAGTCAAGACCCCATTGTTGAAAAGGTCGTTTGGTCGAGATAGGCTTAAGGGGCAAAGGGAGCAGTTTTCTTTTTCCTTCAAAGGTTTGCCATTTGTGACATGAGTCAGCAAATTTTTTGACATCTGCAAATAGAGAGGGCCAATAATAACCAGCCCTTAAAATCTTGTCAGCAGTGGACTTCCAATATAGATGCCCTCCACAGTCCCCCTGCATGGAACTCTTTCATGATGCTGTTGGTTTCATTTATGGTTAAACAGTTTAGCAGTATTCCTTCATGATTTTTCCGAAACAGGGCACCATCTAAAACACAGAACTTTAGAGCTTTCATCTTCAAAAATCTTTTCTTGGTTCTGGACTATCCTGGGGGAGCACACCGGTTTAACAATACATAGCAAATATCAGCATACCATGGGGATTGTAAAAAGGTTTCACTGATCTGTGGAGTCGCCAGCTCCTGTTCATTGTCCAGCCGGTTGATGTCTAAGGCCTGGAGATTTGTTTCGGACATTAACTTGGCTAAACCTTGTCCCTTTATCAGCTTTGTGGGTTTTATCTCAATGTCATATTCAAGAATACTGGCAATCCATTTGCCTCTTTTGCCTTCTAGTCCCTCTTGAGTTAATATGTCTTTTACAACAGAGTTTGGGACATAGGCAATCACATGTGAATTCAAAATATAAACTCTGAAGTCTTTGATGGCCTTGACAAGGGCATAGGCCTGTTTTTCCATGATTTGGTATTTTAGAGGTGCATCTCTTAAGGATCGGCTGAAAAATGCAATAGGCTTTTCATTTCCTTGATCATCCTTTTGCAGAAGGACAACAGCTATCGTGTGTTCCGAAGCAAAGGAAAAGATGATAAAATCCTTGTCAAATTGTCGACTTGTGAGCACGGGCGTTTGAGTCTCCAAAAGCCTGCTTGGTTTCCAAAGACCATCTTACCTTGGCTTCCTTTTTTAACATGTTTCTTAGCAGTCTTATCATTTCTACTAAGTTTGGGATAAATCTCCTTAGGAAATTGATCTTTCCAAGGAATGCTTGCAACTCTTTTATGTTTCTTGGGTATGGAATTTGAAGGATTGCTTGAATTATTTCCAGATTGATTCTGATACCATCCTTTGAGATGATGTGGCCTAGCAACTTACCTTCCTCAAGGCCAAACAAGGACTTCTTGGGGTTCAAGGAAATGCCATATTTCCTGCATGTCATGAAGATCTGCCTTAAGTGTTTGAGGTGCTCTTGATCAGATTTGGAGAAATGGGTTAAGTCATCAAGATAGACAACAAGGAATTCATGGATTTCCTTGGCAAATGCAATATCCATTGCTCTTTGAAAGGTGGCACCAGCGTTCTTTAGCCCGAAAGGCATTTTAACATACCTAAATGCTCCCCAAGGTCTAGTAAAGGTTGTCTTGTCTTGGTCATCTGGGTGAACAAGTATTTGATTGAAACCTGAGAATCCATCTAGTAAAGAAATCCTAGAGGAGCCCACTACTCTTTGTAGGATGTGGTCCATTTTAAGCAGAGGATAGTGGTCTTTTAAAGAGACCTAGTTTAAGTTTCTTAGGTCTACACACAGTCTGATCCCACCTGATTTTTTTCTTGTGGGAACCAGATTGGATACCCATTCAGAGAATCTGATGGGTGCTATAATACCTGCTTCAAACATTCTCTTTACTTCCTTCTCAAAGAGGGGAAGAAGCATAGGGTTTATTCTTCTAAGTTTCTGCTTGAATGGTTTTTGATTTGGTTTTAAGGGAATGGTATGTTAAATCACTGAGGTGTCATAGGACTTCAAGTCCTCATAACTCCAAGCAAATACATCTTGGAACTCTTTGAACAAATCCACATACTTTGGCTTTTGATTAGGGGGTAGATTTTTGGACAACTTAATCATTTTGGGCTGTTCTGCTGTCCCTATGTTCTGTTCTTCTATAGCAGCATCTAAAGGCTTCATTTTTGGCTTTTTGGGCACATCATTGTCATCAAACATATCTTCTAATGGAGTAAGGCCAGCAGGCAAAAAAATATTCTTCAGATCAATGAACTCAACCTCTGCTTTGGTGGTTTCCTCTAAATGCATATGTTTCAGTTCTTCTATGTTTGCATTGTCAAAAACAGTTGGATTCAGGATTTGTTTTGGTGTTACAGCTTGCTGATTTTCATTTGTTTGTTGTTGGGAATTGTTCACCGCCTCTATGTCAATGTTTAGATTCGAAAACCCGCCCTCAAGAGTGAGGAAATTGTTAATGTGAGCATCATTTTCGAATACTTTCCAATCTCTAATATTGTTAGGAATAACAGGCCTATGTTTTATCTCAGCAGTAAAATGGTGATTCGGCTCAAAGGGAAGCTTGCATGTACTAGCAAAAGTGTCTAGGTTGTGTGCATGTATGTTATGGTTTCTAGAAATCTTGGCAAGCTCGGATTCAGCGAAGGTGTTAAGTATATCTCTTGCAGCAGTCCTATAGGCCCTCATCCTATTGTCATTAGTAACAAAGTTGCCCTTCATTTGTTGGATAATCAAATCAGAGTCACCTAGAATGGACACTTTTGTAGCTCCTAGAACTTTGAGCAGTTTTAGGCCTAAGAGGAGAGCTTCATACTCTGCCATGTTGTTGGTACATTTGAAATTTAGTCTATAGGCGTGGCCGTCTGCATGATTGTCATGTGTATTGTGAATCCTTACACTTGCCCCTGCTCCTAAGTTGTTGACAGAACCATCAAACTCTAAATACCATGTAATTTCTTGTTTTTGGTTTGTATCAAGAGTTTCAGTTATTTTAGGATTGGGCAGATCTAGAACTTCAGTTTGAGGAGGTTCTTCTTGGTTACTGGCTGCCTTGACTATTGGGGCTATTTCATGGGCACGGGCAACCGGTTCTTCATTTATGCATGTCTCTAGCTCTGAAGCTAGAGGTTTCTCATCAGTTGGAGGATCGTTATTATCATTAAAAAGAATAAATGAATCCATATCAGAATGGATTGAGTAAATTGGAAAATTTTGGGGCATCTCCTCACTACTCACCACATACTTCATCAGTGTTTCTCTATACAGTCTCTTTGGTTGCCCAAAGATAGATATAGTGGCATAAGAGAGGTCGAGTTGAAGGGATCGTTGTAGTTTTGCTCCCCATGATCTTGACAGGAGTATACCATATTTTGTTAGAATGTCAGAAACTACTACATCCATTAGGATTTTCTTGTTGGGAAATTGGACTAAAGACACACAAAGGTCTTTGATTAAGCCTAAGAATTTGACTTGACTTGAGTCAAAGGAGTATAGATCCTTGTAGGGTCTTGTGACATCAAGGTTTAGCTTTTCCATCACAACTTTGGGCATAAGATTGTGTGAGGCACCTGAGTCAAACATAGCATTGTGCAAGATTTTGTCATGTATGTGCAGACTGACATAAAAAGGTGGAACATATCCATATGTTGTTTTTCCATTAACTTCTGGACCAAACAGCAGCTCAGGGGTATCATCTAGAACATTTACATCATCCCTGACCTCTGGTAGTTGAAGTGATCTTTGAATTTGTTGCCTATATACATCATGTTTGGAAAGCTCTAAGAGGGGGATGGATATTTTAAGTTTTCCAATCTCTGCTTCTAAATTGAATGGTTTTTTTGATGGATTCTTAGCGTTAATAGTAGCAGATTTCTCCTCTTCCAGAATTCTCTCTATATTTTCCTTTGGATTGTATATGCTATGGTGAATGACAGTTTGTGGTATTTCTGTCTTGGGAAGATTTTTTGGAGTGTTGTTCACATTTTATTTTGAGGAAGAAGAAGGTAGAGGCTGATCAGTAGGAGGCTGTATGTCTGATATGTCCTCTACAGTTACCTGATGCGGGTTTGGGACAACAATATCAGTTGGTTCTGTTATGACAACCCTGCCTTTAATCTTATTAGGCTGTTTGTTGTCCTTCATTTTGCTAGGTGCAGGGATATCAATGGTTCTTGTTCTCAGCTTATATTGTTTGTGGACCTCATATACAGCAGAATCATAACCTTGTTTAAAATCAAAAGACTCTCCCGTCTTGGTCTGAAATTGTTTTATATCAGGGTAGATTTGGTCTTCTTGAGTGAGAAAGATTTTCTGCTCATTTTTCGAATCTATCAAGTTTATGTGAGTCTCTTCTGTGGGCTCACCGGATGTGGATGCCTCTACGTAGTTTTCTTGGAAAGGAGGCCTAATATCATGGTCGGGACTAGCCCTTCCAGCATTTGTGGTTTGATTTTTCCTGAAGTTTGGATTCCTTATGGTGTTGGGCTGTAGCCCTTCCCATGATGATTTCCTCTCAACACTCTCTACTCTGTCTCCAAGCCTATGCATGCCATTGATAATAACATCAAACTTCTGGTCTAAGGCTGAGGGTTCTTCCTTAAAGGTAGTTCTTCTCTCGGTTCTAGCTCTGTTTCTTTTGGAAATTAGGTTTGCCTCCACACTAACAACAACATTTTGCATCTATGCAAGGCTTTGAGGGGCTCTTTCCCTTAGTTGATAATCCATTTCAACATCAAAACCATCAGGGAATTTGTACAAAGCAAGATCAGGTGGAGGTCTTAAGTTCTGTGGTATTGCATTGTAGACATTATTGAACCTTGCACAGTAATCCAAAACAGTCTCCTGAGGGCCTCTTTTGATACTGTCATATTCAGATAATATGTGCAAGGGGTCTTTCTTTTTCTCCCACCTATTGATAAAGGACTGATATAAGGCTTCTGGGTCTCCTATGGAATTTGCTGGGAGTGCTCTAAACCAGGTCCTGACATCACCGGTCAAACATTGGACAAAAATCTTCATTCTTACACTGTCATCATCAATCTCATAACTCTCAAAGTAATCCTGCATTTTCTTTGTATGCTG
>APFE031459775.1:150762-162179 GCA_000404065.3 Pinus taeda | reverse complement strand
GGGTTGGCTTGCCTATATTATGTATTTTCTAAGTCATTTTCAGGGTTGGACTCTTGGGAAAAGCTTGACACTCTATTGTACATATTTTCTCTGCATTTTTGGCAAAGGAAAGACCAGGGTTTTGAAGCACTGTTTGGGATTCATGTGGCTTTATGTGTTGATGGTCTGCTTCTTTCAGTATTTGTAAGTTGTTTATGTGTATCATTTTCCTTCTCTTATCTTCTGCAATTGAACAAATGAAGTGTTAAGGTAGAATCCATAATATGTTATGCTCTGCCTTTAAGTTTGTTTGATTTTCCATGTTTTCATATGTTTATGGAGAATCCTTGAAAGTTTCTTGCTCTCCTTAACTGCTCACCAGTCATATCTAGCCATTCATTCTCTTTAAAAGCATCAAGACAATCGCCTACCTTGCCCCAAGTAGACCTCTGCAAAAACTGTGTCTCATCCCCGCACCCAAAATTGCCTTTACCTTAGATTCAACAAAACTCCAAAAAATCAATTTCAAACTCCTTGTACTTCATACCTAGCCTAAAATTAATTACCAATTTATTCATCTCAAGCCTCATTTATTACCTTTTGCCGAGATTGACCCGGAGAGAGCCCTCTCCTGTCCTTGTAGGGCTAGCTACGAGGCTGAGCGTGGTTTGATGTAGCCTTGAGTTTTACCTTATTTCAGCCTAAGGTAGATTTGAGCGCTAACAAGTCTCATGTGTGCAGACTCAAGAAAGCATTGTATGGTCTCAAGCAAGCACCCCATGCTTGGTACATCAAGATCAATAGTTATCTCATTGGTTTGGGCTTCACCAAAAGTGAAGCATATGCAAACCACTATCATATTTTGGTAGAATGTAAATTGTTGATTTTTTTTTATATTTTGATAACTTGATCCTTACTATTGATGAGTAGTTGATCATATTTTGCAAGGAGGACCTTGCAAGAGAGTTTAAGATGAAGGACATGGGTCTCATGCACTACTTCCTTGGATTGGAAGTATGGAAAGTTGATGGGGAATTGTTTGTCTCTCAGGGGAAGTATACCAACGAGATACTTCAAAGGTTCCTTATGGACAGGTGCAAACCCATGGAGACTCCTCTTGTCACCAACTGGAGGAAAGAGGATGCCACTTTAGGTGAGGAAGTGGATGCGACTATTTATTGAAAGTTGGTAGGTTCACTCATGAACACATGACCATACATGTGTTATGTAGTTAACGAGACGAGTCAAGCTATGTTTAGGTCAACCAAACTATTTTGGAGGGAAGCTAAGCATGTTCTACGATACCTTAAAGGAACTACCCAGTTTAGACTATGATATAGATGAACAGAGGGAGTGAAGCTGTGTGGATTCACCAATGTAGATTGGGCAGGTAGTCCATTAGACTATATGAGAAAATTAGGTCAAATTTCCATTGCTGGGTCCACAACAATTTCTTGGTACAGCAGGAAGCGGAGATCAATGGCACTTAGCTCAACAGAAGAAGAATACATGGTTGCAAGTCAAGCAACATGTGAGGTGATTTGGATGAGAGAGATACTTGTTGCTTCTTTTGGTCATATGATGGATCATATTGTGATTTATTGCGATAATCATAGTTGTATCAAACTCTCTAATAATCTTTCTTTTCACAATCAATCCAAGCATATTGATATATGGTATCACTATCTATGGGATTATGTGCAGACACAGATTATGTTGTTGCAGTACATTCCAACATAGGAACAAGATGCAAATATTTTGACAAAGGCCTTGTCAAGAGGGAAGTTCAAGTTCCATAGGTGCAAGATAGGGGTGGTTGATAATCCCTTTCTTTCTAAGAGGAAGTGTTAAAAATGCATCAAGGAAATTTAGTTTTGACTTTACCGTGGTCAAACTAGATTAAAATTCAAATTTCTATTTCAACAGAAATATTGGAGGGACTTAACTGAGGTGACATGGCACTTTTCACTCAATTAACTTAGTTAATTCAATTTGGGGAAGCTTGATTTCAGTTTAGCATGATTGATTTCTAATTTTTAGCAATCCATTTTAGTTAATTTGAGTTCTTGTCAAATTAACTAGTTCTAACTATCAGAAAAACTAGTGGAGGTAAAGTTGTGGAAGTGGAACTCCAACCACATTCAGTGATCAACCCGTTCGATAGTCAATCAACCCAAAATAATGGTTTCATGCACAAAATTTGAGTTACCTAGTTGAGATGGAAATTCCAAGGCAGTGTACTATCAGTTGTATCATATTCCAATGTGTACATGTGGTGCATGCAGACAAAGAATGACCTAAGGGAATTACACAATTCCATTGTGTGAAATTCCTAAAAAATAGGGGAAATTTCCCAAGGGAACAATGCAAGGAAATAGGAGTTTGGGAAGGCTTGAAATTGGCTAAGTGTTGTCTAGGTTCAGTGATTTAGGTAGAGAGTTCAATTATACACTTGGAGGGTGTACTTAGGTTTGAACAAGCATATGCATTTCTTCTCTATTCTCTTATTAATGAAATATATATATTAAGGGGTTTTGAGTGGTTGCTTTCCCCTAGATAAATATTTGTGCATGTGTTGTGTTTCCTTTTGTATGGTCTATGATTCTTGTTTTAGATGGTGAATTAACTTCCACAACTCAGTAGAGTAGCTTCAAGTCTTGTGATTTGGTAAATTTCATGAGCAGTATTGAATCTACACATTAATTTCTAGATATATCAATTATTTTAAGTATGTGCATTGAATGTTGAACTATTTAAAAAAAATACTTGAAATGAACTTTATAAAATTAAAAATTATTAAAGTGCAGTTTAACATTATATGTACATACTACAGAAATGTGTTAGCCCTAGGGCATCATGAATTGTCAATACAAGAATTGCATGGAATTCAAATTCCCTTTGTACAATTAATGGTCTAGAAATATCATACATAGTGACATATTTCCATAACTCCACTAACTCCTCGATAA
Organism: Pinus taeda; assembly: GCA_000404065.3. Classification (NCBI taxonomy): domain Eukaryota; kingdom Viridiplantae; phylum Streptophyta; class Pinopsida; order Pinales; family Pinaceae; genus Pinus; species Pinus taeda. The sequence continues at coordinate 159,231 of APFE031459775.1, read as the reverse complement.
GAGGCTTGATATATACATTCATATCTTTGACCTGGTACTTACCTGTTTGACTGAACATATAATACATAATTACTACATATATGAGTAAATAAAAAAAATCATAAGACATAATTATAAGGCATAATTGAACATATATGATTAAATTAACAAAAAAATATGGGACATAATTACGAAACAAACAAGGAAAATAAGAGGTTATTGTGCTAAAAAAAATTATTATAAGTAAATTAATACCTGGAACAATCATTGTCAACATTATGTGCTCCCTCTTTGTTGAGTTACATGGAGAAATGTTATGATTGATAACAAAAATAGGCCACACTGAATAAATAGATTTGGCCACTCCAAATGGATTGACATCGTCAGCTGCTAATGAAAACCTGTTGTGTTGTACAACAACCCCCCATTTCATAAAAGTTTTATACAAAATCATAATATGAAATGGGTCCCTTTTAAAATAAAACTTAGATGTGTGAATAAATTGGTATTAACCCATCATAAGAAAAACCTTTATCAAAAGACTTAAGGTAGCTGAACTATTTTAAAAGCCTTTTGAATAGAAATAAAGTGGGTCTTTAAAAATTATAAAATTCTTCGTTATTAAGATAAAGTGATCACCAAATCACATATCACAATAACAAAGGAAGCATGCACAAAGATACATCCATTCTCTCCGATCCGAAAAGCATATTGCAATCAGATATTGGGGAAGTCAAATGACAAAGCACAATGTAATAGAACCCCTTTAATTTCTCTGATGCGATAAAGCGTATCGCCATCGACAATTAGCAATAATATTCAATACATGATTAAAGGCACACTCGAATCCTTCAATGCGAGAAGGCATATCGCAATCGGTGATCGGCAAAATCACAGTGGCACGGCAATAAAGCCCGAATCCATTCCCCAATTGCGATGCATTAATAAGGCGCATATCTCGAGAACATATTTAAAAGGCTTGCATGCATTATATCACCTTTAGGTGATCGAAGGATGTTTAAGACAAATATTAAAACCTTTCCCTTCACGTTATCAATCACCGATTTGCAATTTACCTCTAATTATCCATCAAAGAAATCTAAGCCACACTTCAATGAATCATTTGGCATATAAACGACATGATGGGCATTTAAAACCTCCTTTACCATGATTGACAAGTTAAACGGCTAAATCAATGAAGCAGTTAAGGGAAGATTTTTCTTTAGATTTTATCTACGACAATTTCACTATAATCCATTATCACCTGTTGATCGACGTAATTCTTTCATATTGGTCTATAGCAGCATTTCTTTGTATCACGTTTTTCTCATCGCTTGTGCAGAACTCCGCTCAAATAAGAAATTTGAAACAAATGGGAAAGAGATAAAAGAAATCTGCAGTAGCAGTGGCTCCTATAGCAATAGTGCAGCGATCCAAGGATCCAAGGCCAAGCAAAAAAGGGTTAATCTCAGACACTACGTGCCTCAGCCTTGGAAATACTAGTTGGGAGAGCATTTACACTTTAGTTGAAGCAGAGGAGCCTTAGGAAATATCAGAAGAAGCTACAGCTAACTCAACTAGAAAATCGGAAGCATCCCTTAGAGATTTAGCTTCTTCATATTTTCACAAAATAGCACCATGAGAAAAGATTCTTCCATACACTGACGTAGTGAGATGGGTGGTAGAAAAAATTCCAATTTCAAACAGAACATTTTGCACAGTTGACAGGAGGATTTTTGGCTCGTTTCAATCTGATGATCTAAGGAAAATTTATCACTTGCCTGAGCCTAAAAAGAGGTACAACAAAGCCTTCCTTGAAAAATTTGCAAATGAAAACAAAACAGAATCGGCCCCGATTAAGCAGTGGAGACAAAATCCCGAGAAGCACAAACACGAATCATCAAGTAAGTACTCTGTGGAATCATTAGCTTCTCCTTACTGTTATGTCAGGGCTATGATGTGTAGAATGTGGGGGATACATGCCTCTGCTAAATTCACTATTGAAATGGTCCCTTTAATGGAAGCAGCAATCAATATTTATGTGATGGATTGGGCAAACATTTTGTTCGACAAATTAGCCATAGCAATTCTTGAATCTAGATCAAATTCATGCAAAACTACCAGGACCATTTCCCCTTTTTATTATAGTGCTTATATTATGGATACTCTCTGTTTTAATTCTGAATATCCGGTACTCGGATGGAGATGGACTCCCCAGGGCCCTAAGCCAATCCACATTTATCATCACAAGTTATGGAAAGCTCACTACATAGATCATTTGTACAAAATCTGTAATGGTTTTATGTTGCCTATCTACTATGTTATTTTTGATAAACCTGCCCCTAAAATTACCGAGGAAGCAGGGATCGACTTGACTGCTGTAGGAAATTGGCTCGGGGAAGACAAATTCACCTATATAAGGCTTTTTGGTAGCCTTGCAAAACCCCACGTTCTTCCCCTATATGTGCCCAATAAGCTGTTAGCTCAGGAATTGGCCTATTAGATAACAACAGAAGGGACATCCAAAACCCTTAGAAATTCTAAGAAGCAGTTATGGCCTACATTTCCTTTGAGATGCAGTGTTTACACTCTCCATGATTACAAACATGCAGAAAAGGAGACAGAAAAAATACAAATGCTCAATCTTGCAACAATTCTCAATCGACAATATGATCCAAGAAAAGTTGCCTATAATGTTCTTAAACAAGCCAAACTTACAAAGTTTGATCATGAAAAGGATGAATTTGATTACCTGTTTTCCTCAGCATAATCATTATTTGAGGTAACAACATTGGCCAGGATCAGGTGTAAATATGAAGGGCTGGAGTGTTTAATAGGCTTAGAGAAAAGAGGTTACAAACTCTGCCTCTGGACTTATTAGCCACCACCCCAGCAATCCAATCAAGCGAGACTGAACAACAAATTATTGACAAACCTCCTGTTGTAGAAAAAATTCCTGAGAAAGAAAAAGAGCCAGAATAGGAGAAAGAATAGGAAAAAGGCAGTGAACACATGGATATAGATACTCAGATCGATCCCAAGCTCCTTAAAGAATGGAAACAATTCGATTCCATTATAAGCAATCCTGAGAATTCACAGGGTTTTAGTATGCCTGAAGTGACAATTGGTCACAAGGCAGCAACAAGTACAATTCCAATTGAAGGAACCAGCATCCTACCCATAAGTAAAGATATAGAGACAATTCCTAAGGATGCATCAGATGAAATTGTTTTGCATATAGAAGACATACCACCTTTAGATGTCTTTTATAGCCCTAAGCATAGGGCTGTAGTAAAAAGGCAAAGGAAAAAGAGAAGGCTTGATCAATCTTCCCTTTTACTTGCGAAGATAAAGATGGCTATTGTGGTATGGAAAGAAGAATTCAATCCTTCCGAAGACCTCACAAAACTCTCTCAATATGCTGGGGCCTGTTCAGCAACTACTATGGATAAAGCATCAGAGATTAGCAATTTACTAAAAGAAAAAGATTAGACAATTGTTTCATTGGAGGCATAGGTATTTGAAAGACAGCATATGATAGAGCAATTAGAACAACAGTTAGTAGCACAGCAGCAAGTAAACAACCAACTAAATGAGCAATTGCTCAAGGAGAAGCAGAGGATAGACCAAAGCGCAGTGCAGAAACAAAAGGAATTATCCACAGCATTGGCCAAGCTGAAGACAATGAATGAACAAATGAGTAAAACAAAAGATGACAAATCGGTCAACTATCACAACAGGTAGAAAAGTTCAAGAGTTTTCCTCAACCAGCAGAATTCAGGTCCAAAGATCTTCAGATCAATAAGGCATTGATTAAGCAGTTAAATTTACTATGTCATAATATTTCCTTTGTTGAGCCCCTCTGTGAGATTTCTTCATCAATGATTAACAAATCAGTTGATGCCTGGCAGAATTTGGAACAGGCCGATGAGACTTTAACAAACTTTCTAGCCTGGCAAGAAACCAGTGAAGGACAAGCTGCAAATCTGCCTAAAATTCTAGAATCACACAAGGAGATTCTTTTCCTAAAATGGCAGTCACAATTAATGAAAGCAGAAAGGGAAACTTCAAGATGTAGATCAGCAACTGGTAATTTGATTGACTTAATTAATGATACTCTTTATTTGTCTAATCTAATTTCACAATGCACTCCAGGTAAACTACCATCAACCAAAACATTGGAACAGACATGCAAACAAGAATTGGAAAAGAAGGAGTAATTAATCGCAGGCATCCAAAGTCTAACTTGGGACACCTTTTGGTTTTTCCTAGTTAAACCATACAGTCAAAGGGTAGCACTGAAATGTTTAACTGATGCAATCGGTTACATGATTCCCGAAATTCATGATGCTACATATTCATCCCAACTTCATTCTCATCTGAGTCACCCTCCAGAATTGCAACCAATGCTTAATATCTGCCAGCTAAAACCAAAGGATGATCGGCCGAAACAGTGAATCATTCTACCAACTGCAAGCAAGCCTATTTCAAGGAGATTTTCATGATTTGGTTATACCACCTAATAGCATTTTTATTTCATAATTAGTTAGCTTAGATAGTATTTATAGACCCTTTCATGTCTTTAGAAAGGGTCCTCAATTTTTTTATAAACCTGGATCGGGAAGTCACACTATTGTGCTTATGATATATTTTTTATGAAGACTGGGCCTATTTTCTAAATTTTAATGAAGGATGCTTTGACGAGATATGCACTACTGCTTTTTGTGAGAGTATTTCTAAGTTAGAAGGCAGAATCTGAATGCGATTGATATCAGGAGGGATTCGAATTACATATAGTACTATTATCTGTGTCATTGCTCCATTCTTTTATATGAATCAACATTTATTCAATCTTGCTATCATTGGATATCTGTATGTATTTTAACAACAGTCCTTATACTTATCACTATTGAATGTTTAAGGAATGTTATTCTTTCAATCATAATTATGTCAATGATATATGAAGAATGGTGTAATAATGTTTTAATGATTACTTTGTTCAACTATTTGAACAAAGTAATTATCATATGAATGAATGTCTTTGTTTGTCAATAGAGTCATCTATATGCCTATTTGTAAATAAATATCATCAAAAGTTACACTAAAGTGGAAATTTCCCGGGATAGATTAGTTGTTTATTATTTTTCACTTTAGAATAAAACATCCATCCATTATCATTAGATAATAGAAAATCAACCACTTATCCATCTTATTTACAAACCATTGGGAAACTGGTCCCATTATATCCAATTGGAGCCACCACAGCAAATGGAAAAGGAGTTGCCTTTAAGGTCTGGACCAGGTGGTTTTCCCCAATGTTGATGAAACGATTTTCGAGGCATCAACAAAGCCTAAGATTACGAGGTTGTTTAAACAATGGCCACTTTTCACAATGGCCACTTTTCTATATTCCTATATGAATATCCATCTTCATGCATTCGAAGAACACCATCTTCACTTCTATTCCTTGCATGGTAATCCATAATTTTTTCTCTTCTTTTGCACGTGAACAATTTTCGCGGACGTGGATGTTAGGACCCTACATTGTACCTTTTTTCTCATATATTTTGTTATCATTCCACCCTTTTTCAATCCATATTTAAAGTCTATGCTATTACTTTAATCCATTTTCCAAAGGTATATAACATTTCTTCTCGTTACTATATGTTTAATTTTTTTTACATATAATTTTACATTACTTTCATAATTAACCATTGATCGGAAATATATAGCTGTTGAAATAGTCTAAAGACTACAGATTTATCATTGCAGTCTACGTTGTTGAAAAAATTAGAATAGTGCGCAAATCCCATTGCTGAAACAGCCCATGATTTGCATTCCAGATTCGGCAGCAACAAGAAGAGATCATCGAAGGAGTTGTTACACTGGCCGAAACAACTACATTCCAAAATCGGTGTTGTCACAACCATTGTAACAGCATTTTGCTAATGGAAGAATAAATTGTCCTATTTTAGCATATCGGGTTAAGAATAGGATTTATAATGTAATTAAATGTATAATAGATGTCTCCTCTTTAAATAGAGGAGACATCAGCATTAGAGGGGGTAGATAGACTACGGGAAGGTCTAGCTGAAAGAAAAGGAACTTGAATCTTTTTGTAACATGATATATTGATAGATGAATAAAATATTGTTTTGAGCACTCCTTCTTAGTTCCTTTTTCTGGGGAATCTTGTGAGAAGGAAAGGGCCCACCTTCCTCACAAGATTCACCCATTAATTTCTTTAGTGTGTTAATTTTTATTCTTTTCCATTCATGCCTTGTTAAACTCTGTTTGCTGAAATTACTTATGCGTTATTGGAATTCTGTATTTACTGCTGAAACTCTGTTTCTATTTAAGTATTGCATTGTTTTCATAAATTCATTCATAGGTAATCAGTGATTGTTTTAATTGGTGATCTGGTTTACAGGGTGAGTTTGTGAAGCATGGTAATCAGAAACAGGTACTGAAGGTTCCTGCTTGGGGAATAGGGTCTTGTTCTCTGTTATAGCACAATTAATCTTTTCTTCTGTAGATTGATTTATTTTCCTAGATTTTTTTTTTTAACGTAATCCAGGATTCTTTTGATAATTGTCTACCATAGATAGATTGTTCTTGTCGTAACTCAGAGTAGAACTTCAGTTTGTTAAAGAAAGTTGTGATCAATGTAATTGTTACTACAACTTTTCAGTGCTTTTGGGATTGAGCATATACAGTGTGTGATTGCCTTTGAAACAAACAGACTTTCCTGGGTTGACAATTCATGTAGCACTTGGTTGTTTAAATTAATAAGCAATTAAAGTGACCAACATTTTGGTGTTGTTGCCGGGGAAGGCAATTGTATATTTCAAAAGCATTAATGTTTTTTTAAGATGTGCAAAATGCATGAGAGGACGCAAGAAAAATAACCCTACAGGTGGCAAGGGCAAAGGAAGAGAAGGAAGAAAGACCTTTATTGACGAGATTATATCAAAAGCTGAAACTTCTCAAAGGCTAAGCTCTCGAAAGCCAAAGTCTCAGCACTCCCTTCAAACAAACTACGAAACGAAGGAAGTTGCGGTCCCTGGAATAGTTGAGGAATCAGTGGAAGACATTGAGGAACCAGTAGAAGACATTGAGGAACTATTCGAAGACATTGAGGAACCAATCGAAGACATTAAGGAGCCAATAGAAAACATTGAAGATAGAGCAATTGTAGTAGGAGAACAACCAATGGAAGGGAACAATGAAGGATTCTTTGGTGGATGACAGGTAGGAGAAGGAAAATATGATAATTCTCTCTCTACCTTGGGATTTCCTATTGGTGATATTCCCAAAGGAGCAACTCCCATGAAGAATATCCCACTTTCGGCCTTACCTAACTTCCATGGTTTATCTTTTGAAGATCCTGATGAGTTTCTTTTTGAGTTTGATATATTATGCAGAAGTTATGATTATGTTACTAATGCTAAAAAACTGAAGCTATTTCGAGCAACTCTAAAAGGAAATGCACTAAGATGGTTCATGAGTCTGGGAAGCCATGTAATCACAAAATGGGAACAGATGAAACAGAATTTTCTGCTCAAATATCAAGACTACTGTCAAACAAGAGAAAAAAGAGAGGAACTATTTAAGATGGTACAAAAGGAGGACGAAAATCTAGAGGACTTTGTGGAAAGGCTACAATATATTCTGTAGAGATCCAATCATCCCGATGTAAGTAAAGATATTCTTAAAACAATATTATTGAAATGGGTGAGGGATGATTGTCTAGACATGCTAAATATGCTTGGTAAAGGGGAAATATCTAAAGAATCATATGATGAAATTGTTAACCTCTGTAAAAGATGTTCAAGAGGAGCTGCAAGGAATAGATCAAATAGTAGGGATAATACATATTCAAGAGTTCAGAAATCAACCAGCGAGGAGAAACAAGAGCTAAAATAGGTAATTTACTTGAGGAATTTAAAACTAAAATGTTAAGTTCTTTTGCTTCACAGATTGACACCTTGCACGTTAAGAAGAAACAAGAAGAAGCAGAAGCTGCTTTGGCTGTCTTTTGTCCCAAATGCAAAGATAAACACCCACTAAGGGAATGCCCATTGGAAAAAGTGCCAATTTGCACCCTTTGTGAGAAGGATCATGAAACACGACAATGCCCTTCTTTACCAGGAATAAAATCAGCATTGCAACCAACCGAAGAAGAAGCTGAACCAGTCTATCTGTTGACACAGACAAGGCAATGGCAACCATGAGGACAAGGTATGAACTCTAATATGCCATTTACGTCTTCTAATCGTTGGAACAATTATCCTTCTTTTAATCAAGAAAATTACCCGCCCTTTAACCAGATGCAATACCCGCCCTTCAATCAAATGAATTACCCACCCATGCAACAAACAAACCCTCCCTTTGTAGACCCAGCAATGTGGACTCCTTGGCCTCTACAACAACAATCTTACTTTAACCAATGGAATCCAAATTGGAGGGGTCAACAACTCCGGCTTCCAA
>APFE031459775.1:89148-130338 GCA_000404065.3 Pinus taeda | reverse complement strand
CCTAAAAAGATATGCAAATCTATCCTAATGCAACAAATATATGCTGATGCAAGATTCAAAACAACTCTAAAAACAAGAAATGAAAGTTGCTTGCTTATCAATTTTTATTTTGCCACTTAAAATATCTAGATGGAATATGAGATGCTACGTTTCATTTCGTCTAAACACTAAAAACAAATTTCAAGACAAATATAAAGCACTTTCATTCACTAAAAGGAAACCAAATGAAAACCAAGTTCAAGAAAGCAAAACGAATTTTTTCAAAAAGTTTTCTTCAAAGCAACAACAAAAGAGTCTTTTCAAAAATGCTCTCAACAAAACTGAAACATTACGATTGAAAAATAGGCAACTAACACTTTTTCAAGTTGACACCACACGATGGATGAAAACTCAATAAACATAAATGTGTTTAAAGGTGCTCTTTAACAATCAAAAGCAGCAATGAAAGCTTTGGCAACAAAGACCAGAAAGATTAAAAAGACAAATTTCAAGAAAGTATCAATCAACAACTTTCATGAAACAAAGAAGTGGATGGTCACAAAAAGCGGATTTGTCAAGCAAACAAAAGTCACCAAAAGCAAGATTTAACACAATGATTGAGGCCAATCTTTCTGCCCTGATGAATCAGAGCAGCCAAGATTCCAACAAGAAATCTTGCGTGCTTTAGCAAAAAACGATGACACTTGCACAACAAAAACAAGACCAATACCCCTTACAATCAGAGAGAAATTGGAGCAAGATGCTTGCTGTAAAACAAACAACTGATACTGGAAATGACTGTTTCAGACTAAATCAAACCACCAGACAGACCTTCAGAGACACAAAGCTTTACAAATCTTGAAAATTGCAAGATATAAGCGACTGTACTTATGTACAGATTGCATGTATACGCAACTGATCCTGAGGAAACCTACGTATACGTGGGTTGACTTCAGGAAACAAGTGTATATATGCTTCTGTAACTAAGAAAAACAGTGTATATGAAAGATTTCAAGAAAAATAAAAAACAAACTGAAGAAACTGGCAAAACTTAGAATTCAAGAACAAACCACACAACAACAGCAAGCAAACAGGCAACTGAGCCCTGATTAGCTTGAAAAACACCCAAACTAGGAACAACAAGAGTGTTGTCCCCAACGGAGTCGCCAATTTTGTTGAGGGAAATGTTCCCCTAGGGCTTTTAGGTTGAAACCCTAGCAGGCTGAAATTTGTCTATAAAGAGAAACACACATTCACACAGCCATTATGCTATTATAAGAAAATTCTATAGTAAGAGGGGCGTACCTTAGGTCCTACGTTTGAGAAGGTCCTTTAGGGTCCAAACCCTTCTTCAAGTCCCTTTCGCTCCTTTGTCTGCAAAACAGCCAATTCCAAAAGAACAAGCGTATAAGTGGACAAAGACCTATAAAGAATCATCTTCATGATTATAAAGGAAGGTAGTTAGTTATGAACTTTAAACAACCATTCACATATGAATTCCAACATGAATATCTAACATAAAGAAGACTTATATCAGGAACCAAGAAGTGTTTCTTTATTATAGACAATAGAATGTTAAAAAAGGAATATTTTCACCTAAGTAACCTTTCGCAGGCTCCAAGCAAAGCTTCCTTCCGGATCCGTCCAGCCTCAAGCCTTTAGCATATCTCCTTCCATGACTCACTCCATGATGTCATAAATAGTGGATGAACATCAACACACAAGGAAACATGGGTTTCCTGTACAAATGGGGGAATTGCAGAAGGCACAAGGGTCTTCAGACCTGGTCAAGGGAAAAATCTCAGTATAATAACCTTTCTCTCTCTTCTCTCCTCCCTTAGGCCTTCCCTTTGAGGTCTTTTTATATCTCTCCCAAAGTAGTTTTTTAGTTGGGAGTTGGTTGGGAACAGTTGGGCCATAGGCACTAATAGGTGATCAGCAAGTAAAACCCGTAATCTCTGCCCGGAATTAAGGAGTTTTATATTTTTTTAAGTGTTTTAATACATATACGCGGGTTGGGTATATGCCTACCCGCGTATACATGCGTTTAACTCAGGGCAATGTCACATATAAGGGATAAAACACTATTTTTTAAATTTTGGACCAGGTTTAGAAGGAGGGGTTTCCCTAGGCCATGAGTGCAGCATCACAAACCATAATAGTGAGATTTGGAGCTATAACAGGTGTGTCTTTTGAAGATGCATTACAAAACCTTGAGAAAGTACTTAAACGTTGTGTACAAGCTCACCTTTCCTTAAGTACTGAAAAATGCCATATGATGATGAATGAAGGAATTGTACTTGGACACTTTATTTCATTTCAAGGAATTCAGGTAGATCCATCCAAAATATAGGTAATTCAGAACCTTCCTATTCCTAGAACACAAACTGATGTGAGAAGCTTTTTAGGACATGCAGGATACTACAAAAGATTTATCAATTTTTTTTCCAAAATAGCTTCTCCTTTGTTTGTGTTACTTATTAAAAATGTTGAATTCAAGTGGATTGATCTTTGCTAGAAAGCATTTGTTGAACTCAAGCATCAGTTATCTATAGCTCTTATTTTAAGGGGACCTGATTGGGCACTTCCCTTCCATATATCCTCTGATGCTTCGGATACTACAATTGGAGTTGTCTTGGGATAAGAGGAAAACCATATTCCTTATGCTATCTACTTCATTAGTAAGAATATGACTCCTGCTAAGCTTAATTACACAGTTACTGAAAAGAAATTTTTAGCAGTAATTTATGCTATTAATAAATTTCAACATTACATTATTGGTTACTCTACTTTTGTCCATACTGACCACTCAGCTATTAAGTATTTAATGAACAAATCTATTACAAATGCTCGAGTCACTAGGTGGTTATTGTTATTACAAGAGTTTGATATTACAATTGTAGATCGACCAGGTAAAGAAAATGTAGTCGTTGATTTCCTTTCTTGGTTAAAAGCTAATGATAATACTCCAGTAGATGATTCCTTTCCTGATGAATACTTATTTGCAGTATCTGCTCACTCACCTTGGTATGCAAACATTGCCAATTATCTAGTTGCAGGGAAGTTATTATCACACCTATCACATCAAGAGAAGAGAAAGATCATTCAACAAAGTGCTAGGTATAGCTATATAAGTGGGTGTCTTTTCTACACAAGACTTGATCATGAAATCCAAAGATGCATTAGAGAATATGAGGTTTATGATATACTGAAAGCTTGTCATGATGGCCCTTGTGGAGGGCATTTTGCTGATAAAAGAACAACACATAAAATTCTCAGGATGGGTTATTATTAGCCCTCACTCTTCAAGGATGCAAAGAAATATGTTCAGGCCTACGATAGCTGTCATAGAATGGGTCAACCTAATCATAGAGATGAAATGCCATTGAATCCCCAGGTAATACTTGAACCATTTGAAAGATGGGCATTAGACTTTGTAGGGCCCATTAATCCTCCATCCAATCATAGAGTTTACATATTGGTTTGCACAGATTATATGAATAAATGGGTGGAGGCTAAAGCACTCCTTAGAGCTAATGAAGAAGTTGTTTTAGCTTTCCTATTTGAAGAAATCTTTGTTAGATTTGGAGTGCCTAGATAGCTAGTTACAGATGGAGGACCTCCTTTCAATTCTCATGGTTTTAAAACCACCCTTCAAAAATATCATATTCATCATAAAATGACTACACCATACCACCCCCAAGCCAATGGACAGGTGGAGAGTACAAACAAAGCTATAGAAGCCATTCTAACAAAAACAGTGAAGGAAAATAGGAAGGATTGGTCTCAAAGGCTCCCTAAAGCACTATGGGCTTACAGAACTACCTAGACAAATACTACAGGATTTTCTCCCTATGAATTGGTTTATGGTAAAAGTTTTGTTTTTCCTGTGGAATTTGAAATTAAAACCTTAAGAACTGATTTAGCTGTTAACCTTGATTTGACTGATGCACAAATAGCCATGTTGCAGCAGCTTCAAGAATTGGATGAAAAGAGATTAGATGTCATTCATCAAACAACTATGATCCAACAACAAAGAAAAAAGTGGCATGATAAAACCATCAAGCATAAGCAGTTGCAAAAAGGTAATTGGGATTTATTGTATGATTCTCGGTTTGAAAATTTTCAAGGGAAACTACGTACAAGATCCCTGGGACCTTATGAAATAGATATTGTTTTTCCCAATGGAACAGTAAGGCTCCTAACAATTGATGATTCTAGAACACTGTTATTAGTAAATGGTCATCGGCTTTGTCTGTACCAGCGACCCATTTCCAAAGAGGAATTTAAGGCCACTTGCATGGTAGATTCACATTATCTCTTTTTGGGGGAGCTTTCTGCCCCTCATTTCATTTAATTTCTGCATTGTATTTTTAGCATTAGATTAGATTTCTTAACTAATAATCCCTGTCAAGGGTTGGCATGTTACAATTGATTATTTTGCATATTCTAGGAAAGGCTTATTGGAAAGGACAATCCCACGACAAGTAGATCCAAGCTTCATCTTGTGAAGCATTGTTCATCTCATTTTAATCCATCCATAGTTTCTTTTCCCATTCTCCAGTAACATTTCCATCATTAATTCCCCTCAATTCCTTTCCCCATTTTCCCATCACTCTTCAGCAACATTTTTCCCTATTTTTCCATTGCTGAAACAGCATTCTTCAGCAACATTTTCCCTATTTTTCCCATTGCTGAAACAGCAATATTCAGCAACATTTTTCCTATTTTTCCCATTCCTAGAACAGTATTCTTCAGCAACACTTTCCCTATCTTTCCCATTGCTGAAACACCACCCTTTACCCATTTTCCCATTGTTGAAACACCATTTCCTTTCAAAGACATCATCATATAGCACTTTCTGTCATGAAAATCACTTTGTTCCATTATTTTTATGCTAATTCTATCCTTTCACTACCTTCTCCTATGATTATATAGACCTCTAATATAATCTCCCTCATGTTTCAAAAGTTTCTTCCATGACTATTGTTGATCTATTATGAACTAGCACTATATTTTCCGAAATCTGAATTATAGGTAAACATGAGGTATGTAAATATTATGTGTAAGTACTATTAAACTATGGTTAAATGAGAAGATTATGTTCATTATTACCACAATCCCCGTACATTTAAAGCCATTATTTCAGCCATAGTTGGGGGGAATACCGAAATTATACGCCGTCATTTCACAGCAAGCCAATTACCGTCATTTTTCTTACCCACTATCCCGTCTTATCACCTCGCCTATTTGTTGTTACTCCATGTTATCATTCACAAAATTTACTCTGTTCGAAGTGTGGTAACTTGGTTTTTGACTGTGCATTTTACCAAAGCTGGTTAACTATGGGAGGACTTGCTATTCGACACGAACCCGGCTCGATAGCTCTACTTGAATTACATCCAGGAGGTATATCAAATTTTTCAGCAGGCAGGCTGGATAGGATATTTCAGAGGCTTTAGGGATTTGATCCACAACAGGTCCTTGAATTTGCACAAAATCTATAGGAAGATCATTCTACTCTCCAGGGAATTCCAATTCCTGTCTCAGAGGGTGACATAGCACAGGTTTTAGGTCTGTCGATCACTGGCAGTCGATGGTTTAGTCGCAAGCATATTATTCTGAATGCACAACAGGATTTTCTGCTACCAAAAGAACAAGTTGAGCCCAAAGGTCGGGGTGTCCGACTTCACTCATTATCGCCTCTGTGGCCGAAGGTTGTTGAATTCATCAAACATTACCTTTCTTGTGAAGGTCGCTACCAGGTAGTCTATCAGCATGATTTTGTCTTGTTAAATCATTTGAGACATGGTCAACTATTAAATATCCCTTATTATTTACTTGGGTGTCTAAGAAATATGTCACATTACTGCAGACAAGTAAAATTCCCACTCCTTTCCCTCATCAATCACCGTCTTGTTTAGCTACTGATTCAAAGGGGTTTTTCTCAACAAAACCCTCCTCTAAACAATCCACCCCTAGACCCTAAGCAAGCTACTAAAATTCCTCAAGAAGCTGCTGAAATCCCTCAGCAAGTTGCTAAAAATCCTCAAGAAATCCTTGAAAATCCCCACAAGCAGCAACTAGAGAGCATTCTTGATCCTCTAGAAATCCCACCAGCAGAATCAGTTGATCCAATTGATCCTCCCACCATATCAACTCCATCCCACAATTTAGTAGAATCATCTAATCCTACCGTTCATATCCCTAGTGATGATTCTGAAGATAACCTCCCCATCTCTATGCTAAAAATAAAAAGGCAAACTAAGACTATTTTCCTATCAAAAGGAGGAACGAGGGCCTCAACCAAAGCAGCTACCATTTCTGATAGCCCTCCCCTTAGAAAAAACTTACTTATAAAAGGAAAATTACTACTCTCCCTACCTTTTTACCTCGAAGACGAAGGAGGGCGTCAACTGAAGTGGCAACTGTTGCCACTATCCTAAATTCCCAACTCATTCATCTAAAACCCCATACCCCACCACAGTCCCAAGTCCCCGAATCTTTACCTGTCTCACCCTCGGGCACTGAAACACAAGAACCAGATGCCCAGGATTTTATGACATCATTTCTTGCAGAACAAGTAGCTGTTACACAAGAACCAGCTACTCATTCAGTAGCTACCACACAAGAACCAGTTGTTGATATACAAAATCTAAATGCCCAGGATTTTACGACATCATTTCTTTCAGAACAAGTAGCTGTCACACAAGAACCAGCTACTCATTCAGTAGTTTCCACACAAGAACCAGCTGTTGATATACAAAATCCAAATGCCTAGGATGCTACACATCACGTAGCTGCCACACAAGAACCAGCTGCTGATATATAGAATCTAGATGCCTAGGATGCTGCACATCACGTAGCTATTACACAAGAACCAGCTACTCATTCAGTATTACCACACAAGAACCAGCTATTGATATACAAAATCTAGATGCCCAGGATGTTGCACATCATGTAGTCGTTACACAAGAACTAGCTACTCATTCAGTAGCTACCACACAAGAACCAGCTACTGAGACTATGACGGATACACAAAGCCCAGTCACCCTGGGTTCCCTTTTATGGGAAAACGAGTTTCTAAAATTAGAACTCGAAGCTTATAAGCAAGAATTAGTAATGACAAGGGAAGCCTACGACAAAGAGCTTAATTTCTACACTTTAGCCCATGCATCATCCATAGCCGAGAAAAGTACAAAGAAAGACCAGTATAAGGAATATATGTGTAGCTAATGCGGTAACATTTATCATCAAGTCGGGTATAAAATGGTTGAAATCCCACTACCTGGAGCCTCCCCTGCATCCACTTATTCTGCAATCAGAGAGGAACGCCCTACTGTCACACAAGAATTAGCAGGGCCTTCAAAAAATTTTGAAAAAGAAGCTAAACCACAAGTACCTCGACCTACTGTAACTGTTAAAGCTGAAGATCCTATACCTCGGCCTATTGTAACTATTAAAGCTGAAGATCTTGTACCTCTGCCTACAAAAACTATTTTTACTTAGACTGTACCTCAGCCTACTGTAACTGTTTTTACTCAGACTTGCAGTACTGAAAAACAAACTGAATCTCAGGATAAGCACCAAATAATGGACAAGAGGAAGAAAGAATATGTTATTTCGCAAGATAAGAACTTTCAGGGGCATAAATTACTCTTTCAAAATCATATATATTCAAATTGGGAATCCTTGGAGCAAGTACTCCAACATTCTTGCGCCCAGAAGAAAGAGAATAAAGAGCTAAAAAGTAAACTACTCCTTATGTTTGATTTGGTTCAGAGATTATTAGCACCAGGAAACCATCTTCTAATTATTCTCTTTTTCTTGCAGAACGCTTAGCATTCTTTTAAATAAAGGCAATTAAAGATGGGAGACCTCATGAAGTATTTGGACCCGAACAGTTTGTGAAAACTTTCGCAAAAGCATCTACTAGTGATCAACATTTACTCTGTAAGTTGTATCTCCACAATGAAGTTATCCCTGAGAATAGGAAGCTCAATCTTAACCCTTTGGTTGATGATGTCCAGATCAGGGCGTTTGCCTCCTTCCTTGCTAATCAGATCACATGGCAGACTGCCTTTCTTCAATAAGGCATAATGAAGACAACTGTCTCCTGTGGATTTGATCCGAACCACAAAATCCTGCCATTTTTGTTGCAAAATATCATCAATTTTTTAAAAGACCAGGGATGCTTGAACACACCAGGCAACTACAAGCAGCAGTGCTACAATACTGCCAACACTTTGTTAAAACCACGGGAGTTGTTTCCTTAAAAGCAAACAACTTATTCTAGCAACAGTCCTCTAAGGAAAGGCAGGAGTATAACCCCTTTAGTCCTCCTAAAGTTGAAGCAGCAGTCTCAAGGGTACTCGATTATATCAGATGTGTTCAGCAATGTCCTGAAAAGTGGATAGGGTATCATTTTCGTTTTCCTCTTCTATGGATGCCAGCACAAGATACAAGGCTCATTACAAGTTGACTAAAAAGGAAGAGGCAGCAGCATGGCAGAGGTCGCAAAAGGTGCAAGGGTTCAGAGATCTAACTGATAGTACCTTCTATAGTTACTACTTAAGTAATTTGCACTCTAAGAGCTAGTACTCGAACTCAAATTAAGAGTGAAGTTGCATGAGGACATGCAACCCTTTCAGTTGGGGGGGATGTTAGGACCCTACATTGTACCTTTTTGCTCATATATTTTGCTATCATTCCACCCTTTTTCAATCCATATTTAAAGTCTATGCTATTACTTTAATCCATTTTCCAAAGGTATATAACATTTCTTCTCGTTACTATATGTTTAATTTGTTTTACATATAATTTTACATTACTTTCATAATTAACCATTGATTGGAAATATAGAGTTGTTGAAACAGTCTGAAGACTGCAGATTTATCATTGCAGTCTACATTGTTGAAACAGTTAGAACAGTGCGCAAATCCCATTGCTGAGGCAGACCGTGATTTGCATTCCAGATTTGGCAGCAACAAGAAGAGATCATAGAAGGAGTTGTTACACTGGCCACAACAACTACATTCCAAAATCGGCATTGTCACAACCATTGTAACAGCGTTTTTCTAATGGAAGAATCAATTATCCTATTTTAGCATATCGGGTTAAGAATAGGATTTATAATGTAATTAAATGTATAATAGATGTCTCCTCTTTAAATAGGGGAGACATCAGCATTAGAGGGAGTATATAGTCTACGAGAAGGTCTAGCTGAAAGAAAAGGAACTTGAATCTTTTTGTAACATGATACATTGACAGATGAATAAAATATTGTTCTGAGCACTCCTTCTTAGTTCCTTTTTTTGGGGAATCTTGTGAGAAGGAAAGGGCCCACCTTCCTCACAAGATTCACCCATTAATTTCTGTAGTGTGTTAAGTGCTATTCTTTTCCATTCATGCCTTGTTAAACTCTGTTTGCTGAAATTACTTATGCGTTATTGGAATTCTGTATTTACTGCTGAAACTTTGTTTCTATTTAACTATTGCATTGTTTTCATAAATTCATTCGTAGGTAATCAATGATTGTTTTAATCGGTGATTTGGTTTACAGGGTGATTTTGTGAAGCATGGTAATCAGAAACAGGTGCTGAAGATTCCTGCTTGGGGAATAGGGTCCTGTTCTCTATTATAGCACAATTAATCTTTTCCTCTGCAGATTGATTTCTTTTCCTAGATTGTTCTTTTTAACGTAATCCAAGATTATTTTGATAATTGTCTGCAATGTAGAGATTGTTCCTGCCGTAACTCAGAGTAGAACTTCAATTTGTTAAAGCAAGGTGTGATTAGTGTAATTGTTACTACAACTTTTCAATGCTTTTGGGATTAAGCATATACAGTGTGTGATTGCCTTTGAAACAAACAGACTTTCCTGGGTTTACAATTCATGTAGCACTTGGTTGTTTAAATTAATAAGAAATTAAAGTGACCAACAGTGGAATTATGGAAATATAATGAAGAACTTTGCGAGGCACCTTTTTTTGTTACTTTATTGGTTTGATATCTACTCTCATCACATTTTGGGCATTTTTCTTTCAACGCATGTTCTTAATAATAACGAATGTCATCATTAGGGCATTCATGAATATATTTGTACTCCATTCCAATGTATTTCATAACACCATGTAAATCTTGGTAACTATGAGGTAAAACATTTGACGGTGGTAACAAAAAGTCACCTAGTAATATACAACATAAAAAAAATTGTATTATTTAATGTACTAAACAATATTAATCATACATATTGCATCCAAATGTTACAAATTAGTGAAATGATGCAAATGAACGTACTAACATTAGAAACAACAAAATAATTATTGGTTTATCATGTATATATTACTAAATGTCACAAAATATATTACATACCTTAGGAGTGGTGTCACACGTGTTTGAAAAACCATTCACCACATTTAAGTTAACCAAAAGCAATAGAGCAGAGAGAAGAGATGTTTTTTAGCCTTTGTAAAGAGGTTTAGTCACATATCAAGTACAAAATAATCAAAAGCATAGTCATCATACTGATTTTCATCATCATCCATTCCAACATTATTAAATGTCTCCTAGATATATCTATTTGTCCCATATTATTCAACTATGTTATCATCATCATTATCTTCTTCCATAGTATCATTAGCTTGATCCTCAATATTAATCGATCCATGATATTGAACAAGCTCTTGTACTACAAGCACCTCTTCCTCATCACCAATGCCCTAGGGGGTCGATACAATCAATAAAGAAATACTAGTATATATAGCAAAAATTGAAACGTCTATATAACAATAGTTTACAAATATAATAGATAAGGAAAAAAAAGACAAATAGAAATATCACAACCTAGGTGAGACCAAGAAACAAAGACAACAAATCAATGATGATGCTTGTGCAATTTATCAAGATGTTACTTTTCTTGACATGTTGGAAGTGAGACACTTTTTGAGATATATAGTCACAACCATAATAAAAAACATATTGATCTTATTTTTCATTCATCATTGTAATTCCATATTCTTTCTTAATGTCATATTTTGCATAATATACTTTAAAAACTTATTAATAATTCTCCATTAAAACCCATGATTAACATCCAAATCCTCTAGGTCCAAATTAGCCCCCTAAACAATATACATTAACCCCCTAACACCTTAAACCCATTCCCCTAAGCCCTTAAACCCGTAACCCCTGATCCCTTAACCCCTAACCCCTTATAAACCCTTAAACAATAACCCCTTATCCCTTAGATCATAAATAAATTAACCCCTAACTTGACCTAACCCCTTAATCGACCCTAATGAAAATAATCAAATAATATTTCTAATCCACATCAAGATGACAACATAGTATATACACCTCCCAAAAGAATATTATAAAATACGTCTACAATAGAAAAATAAGACAATTTACAATACAAAGACATACAATCTAAAATACAATATACATATAAACATTTACAAAAACTATCTAAAATATAGAGACATATAATAAATAATGTACAAATGGATGATATTCATGTATATGTTCAGTGTGTCCATATTCTCTACAATTATTTTTATCTTATGTTATTAGAATTCTCCTTGGCCTCGAGCCATTGCATTTTCTACAAAGGAAATAACATTTTCTATCCTCAGAAGGAACAAACAATTATGTTGGTCTTATTACCCCTGACATTTGTTACACTTTGAACTTGAGAAGGGATGTAGACACATAAATATTTTTGTCGATTCCAAACTCATCATTAATTGGTTTAATCAACAATCTATTTGTCATGTGCACACACTCCGGAATATATTGGATGAGGATTTGCTACTGAAATCACATTTTCACGCTATCACTTGCCATCACATCTACAGGGAGTGCAACCAGATTTCTGATAGATTATCCAAAGAGGCCACATTCTAGCCTCGTGGGCATTGGATGATCCAAGAGCATACAAGGCATGAATACTACCAGTATTTTCACAGACCATATGATGATCAGCAGCATGTTGGGGTAGCTAACCCTGATTTTTTTATGATTCTATGTCCTGACAGTGTTTATATTTTTATCAGACTATTCATGTATATTTTTTTTTCATACATATAAATTTGTATTTAACTTATCAGTCTCCCATCCTGCAATAGTTTTTTGATAGTTTATTAGATTGCGGCAATAGCCACCATCTTCTGCATATGCTTCCTGAAGCATGTACAATATGTAATTTTCAACATCTAATGAAAATTGCGATTTTTCCCCAGGGAAAAAAAATCTATCCTCAGAAGCCCTCGATCTCGATACCACGTATCCTTGGTCTCCTTGATGAATGTTATGTGACATTTTTTTCACAAAACTTTCAATGATGATATTTTTCAAAAAATAACCTCAAAATAAGCCTACAACCTTTCAAAACAATTGCAACTAATACATATAGAAACTATGTCAAAGTTATATGATGTTAAGGCCTCCACAAACGCACACACATATATATTATAATTATAATAATAATAATAATAATATATATATATATATATATATATTATATATAATATATATTATATATATATATATATATATATATATATATATGATTGTATATTTATTTTAATTAGTCAAACTGGTCCCATATTAGACGTTGCCAACGCAAAAATCATTAATGGTGGAATTAAAGATTATGCAACGATTATTTACCATTTGTGGAAACTGGACAACACATTTTCATATTGGATTACATCATCAGATATTTGACGATAAAAGAATGTAGGTCAATATATCATAATTATAATATGTATATGTTCATAATTATTAATATGTATATTGTATATGTATATTGTATATGTATATGTATATGTATATGTATATGTATATATATATATATATATATTATATATATATATAAATATATATATATATATATATATATATATTATATATATATATATTATTGTTATATTTATTTTAATTAGTCAAACTGGTCCCATATTAGAAGTTGCCAACGCAAAAATCCATTAATGGTGGAATTAAAGATTATGCAACGATTATTTACCATTTGTAGGAAACTAGACAACACATTTTCATATTGGATACATCATCAGATATTTGACGATAAAAGAACGTAGGTCAAATATTCGACGACAGGAAGGATTATAGGCAACCGTCAGATAATCAACAAGATAGGATAGTTGTTGAATATTCGACGAGTATATAGATGATGTCAAATATTTGATGGTTGTCGGGATTTAAAAAACAAAAAAAATGATTTAACTTCTGACTTTTTTTTTTATGATTTTAGTCGTTCTGTCAGATTCCATCGTCAGAATTTCCACTCGAATGTAGTACTGATTGAATATTTGCTAGAAAGCATGATGTATTTTTCCAAAGGGAGAAGATGAGATATCCATAAAATTAATTCCTAATAATGGGATATCTCATATTTTACAACAAATTCCCACTCAAATATTTGATGATATGAGAATCGAACATAATCATCAACATAGGTGAAGCTCCTTAGTATCATCAATGTCCAAGTAGTCATAAAAAATAACTTCTTTTTCTCCCAAATAATAGAACAACTTAGAATTTGAATCAAGTGCAAAATTAAAGGAACATGTCTATGAATTTTCAACATTACTCATAAATGATCAGTTTTGGAGTCACAATCCTAAGATAAGTTATAAGAAAAATCATAATTACTCTATATTATGAAAATATCCCTATCATCTAAATGTTCAATAAAGGAACTTCCATTTCTAACTGTGTAGAATAATTACTATTGTGGTTGCAATAAAATAAATAAATAAAAAATCTAGATACATTGATACATTTCTTTCATAGGATATTGTCTTTGTGGAAAATCAAGAGGCAAAAAAGATTCAAATTATCAGGGATTCTAAACTACTGATAGATTGGGTAAATGATTGAGTTGCCATTATTGCTCCACATCTTGGTTAAATTTTGTAAGGGATAAACACATTATGAATAATTTGGAATGGTTTACATGCAACCATATATATAGATTTTATATGGAATTTTCACTATTTCAAAAAAACGTGAATTCCCTAGATCTAGTGGTATGATCTAGAAAAACATAAGACAAAAAGGTTTGAGTTTCCCTTAGAGAAATTAGAAAATGGGAAAGAAGTCTACCTATAATCTGTAGCAAGCCTTCCTTTCCTCCTTGCCTATAAGCTCCAACTCTAGCTCCAAGTGCTATAATTAGAACTTGCACACACGACTAAAATAAGTGAAGGAACCACATTCCATGTAGCACAATCTAAAATATCTATTCAATGAGTCAGCATGGCATTGAAAATATAACACAACAAATATAGGAAAATAATATGCGCTTTGTATTAACAAATATAGGAGAGAGTTACAACTATAAATAGAAGTTGACTTTGTAGATGTCTCTCCAAGTTGGCTTGTTCTTCCTTGCCACAAAACACACCTCAACATCAACCCTAATGCATGAATGTGATGACTCATTAGGCTCAAACCAGTAGCATAAGGGCACTAACAATCTCCAAAATCTATCCCAAACCTTATGGGAGGCAGTAAATTCATAACATGAGTGTGGTAGTTTAGGATTTACCATTCTAGGCTTGAGATCCACATATGATGCGAGGATGAGCTCAAGGGATAAGAGATAGGTCCATTAGAGTAGGATCAAATAGGAATTCGAGATCTCTATCCATTGTAAATAGTTAAAACTATCTTGGAAGCTTCTGGAAGAGGAAGCTTAAAAATTATTTTTTAATTTTCCTGAAATTCTAGAATAAGTGCAGTTGCTCAGTTAATTCAAGGTGCACTACAGTGCATCCTCAAAGAATGAGAGACTACAATAAAGCACAGTTTCTTAGTTATCCAGGGTGCATTGGGCGCAAAAATATGGCTTTTCAGTAGATAGACCCAGAAACTTAGGTTTTTTGGAGATTTGATGCTTAGGGATTTGCAAAGGGATTATCACAAAGTGTTCATGTATATTAATTGATCTGGTTTCTAGGCCTTTTGGGTTGATGTGACAAAATGGCCTGTATCATATTTCCCCCTAAATTATAAATTCATAAGCAATGGCTAAGGACCAAAGTGCTTTACCTTCTGGAAACTCCAAAACAAGAACAAGTTGGTCAAGATTATCATCTTTTACAATACATATTATCATCATGATATCATTGCTAAGGGAGGCATCCTCATGCTCAACATATAAGACAATATTACATGTACAATGATCAAGAAGTCTCGTCCACTGATGAAAAAGTGTGGACCCATGCTTGGATGATTGTTTGACTAATAATAGCCACCATACTTTTGTGATCTTGTGTGAATCCTAAAATCTCAACCTAGATGGATGGAACTAGATTCAGGGTCTTCTATCTCATTCATTCGATTGTTCGATAGTATGAGTCTAACCATGTGAATAAATGAGTTGAAGACAAACATGGTAGACACCATCTGATTACTGGCCAATGATGTAACCCATTAACAGATACAAGATAAACCGTCAATGATGTTAATGGCTCTCAAGGTACTATGCTACAATCTATGTGGTGTGAATAGATGAGTTGAAATCGAACACCACACAAAATCTTCCTGTCGAAGGCCAGTGATGAGGACCTATTGCTGAGAGTGAGGAAACTTGCCATTGATGTATGCAAGTTCCAAGGTACCAAAGGGAGTTTCTAAGTCAACTTCCTAGATAATGCTTTGATGTCGACAGAAAGTGACTCGTCATAGGATGGCCTTGATGTATACAACTTGAGTGGGCCTAATGGTTAAGAGCATGTGTTTCCTCCTAAGAGATCATAGGTTTAAAACCAGAGGGGGGTAGAGTATGTATGCCTTCGTAGACTTAGCATTCAAATCACTGCGCGGAGGTGGGTCCCTTGTCCCACAAACAAGGGGTCTCATACACCAATTTGGTGTCAGGCTTGGTTGTGACCTTAAAATCCCCCATCAAAAACAAAAAATGGGTATCAATATTTGAGATAGAATCATGTTGATGTGGAACTGGTTCAGGAATGACATACATGAATGAAGGCTTATTATTGTAGAAGATATCAAGTGAAGGACTTCTCTTAACATATTGGTGACACTTTATGGAGTTGGCATCATTGACCCAAAACTGAATGTGAAGGATTTTAACATGGTATGATTAACCAAAGAGGAAAGTATATTTCCCAACCCAACAATCATAGATATGAAATTAACGAGTGTCATGATCAAAAGTGAATCACTTCCATTAATAGGTTAAGTACCCTATTTTCCCAATTTCCCAAACCATTTATGGTCAGTACCTCTTTATTTTTTACAATCTTGATGAGGATAACATATGCTTGATCTATAAATTCATCCTTCAGATCAATCCTTCTGAGTATATTTAACAAACCCTGAGAAGGAGTGGTTTGCTCTCATCATGCTCGATGGGTCCAACATTGTTTGTTGATTTTACGAGACCAGCAAAGGTATAAATCGACTCCTTTTTCATGTTTAGAGAGTTTGAAAAAGAGGCGAAAAACAATACTCCAAAGGTTCATTTTCGTAAATTTAATCTATTAATTCTGAAAAGGAAGAAAATGATACTTAGGAGAACCTTTTATTCATGTTTGATTAAAGTATTATTTTCTCATAAATAGTCTATCCCAATTTGGAAAAGGGTTAAAATTATATTGGTAACATGTCTTTTCATTTACTTTAACGAGTTCAAAAAGACAAGTGCTCAACAACATTTTCATGTTTTGGGAGTCTGAAAAGAGCTTAAGGAGGACTCCTCCTAGAGGAACAAGTGGTATAAAAGGTAGCAACTAATTTTAGTCATGATGGAACTTCTCAAAACACATAGAGGCCACGATGTTGTCTAATAAGACCACCTATCACAGTGGTTCCCCAGGCAAGGGTAAACATAAAGTGAAAGTGATTGATCAGTCAAGCAGATGGTGACAATAGAATGAGAAAACTAAGGATCATATTGAAGAAATAGGTTGATAAAAATGAAAATCACAAGAAGTTGGATGAAAATGGTTTCATTTTATAAAATCTTGAAACATGTGGAAAATAAGCTTGATAATACTTGAAGATGGTTTCATTTTTTCACAAGCTTGAAACATGAGAAATCTATGCTTGAGAGTGGTTTCATTTTTACACAAGCTTGAATAGAGAAAAACTATTCTTGAAATAAGTTTTCATGCCCCCAACATAATGACCCAATTCTAGGGACATTTCCCCCAAGCTTCATTTCATTCACCTAAGTAGACTATTGGTTACGAGGTGGATGGAATGAAGGTTCATTTACGATATCAAGTGAAAGACTCAAATTTTATGAGATCTAATCAAAGACTCGAATTGGAAAGGGATTTGTTTCACTTTTTAACGAGCTTGACATATTAAAATAATTATGCTCAAGGGACCTTGTTTCATCTTTTAACAAGCTCAACACAAGAAAATAAACCCTGCTCTGAGACCTTGTTTCATTTTTTAATGAGCTTGACACAAGAAAATGAAATTTTCTTTGGGGTCTCTAGCTATATTAATCATGGATCCCCAGAGACCATGGCTTCCAAGAGGTTTTCATCATATCAGAGAAGAATGTTCTGAAGGGATACAAATCAAAGAATCTAATGGAAATCAGGTGTTAGTATTCCCAGTACATGATGCACTACATCACTTACTAGATCATCAGTAGGCACGGGCATGGATCAGGTTTCCACACAATTCATATGTGATGTGGGAGATACCACTTTTATATAAGGACCATTTAGGGAAGTTGGGTGTATGGGAGTCAAATTAGGACCAACGAATGAAATTTGGTCAATGGTCATGATTCTTCCTTCATGCGGGAAACACATCACATGAAAGAGTGAAGAGATAAGAGCTCCCATGTCATAAACATAGCCACACCCAAGGAGTAAATTAAAATCCAAAGGACCTTATACTACCATCACATTGATATAGAAAATATTTCCTCTCAAAGTAATAGGAACCTGAGGAAGGATCCCTAACAGTTGATTAATTCCTCTATTAAAAGCGAACATATTATGGGTAATGGAACAAGCTATAGAGAACCTAAATCTTTCCAAGAAGTTGAGGACTGAAAACTAACAGACACACCTTCATCTATGACTATGCTAGGTATGGCCATATTATAAGCCATTACTCTTATCTAGAAAGGCATGTAAGGAGGTAGACGATGTCCTTCCAGTCGACTCCAATCAAAGGAAGTGACCATACTACTTGGAGGGGTTGTCATGGGAATGAGATAATTGCCCCCTTATGTTATGGGAATGGGAGGATTTCCCCCTGTGCCATTACAACAGGAGAATTTCCCACTAGTGCATTAGAACCTAAAGAAATGAAAAGAATGTGAGCAGTATGAGATTCACTCTCTATGGGAAAAGTATAATTAACCAAAGGTGGAATCGAGTCAACTATTTTCTCAACCGATGGTTGGTTGGGAACAAACTCATGGTATTCACATTCATAGAGAGTGGTATTGACTGGACATGCATTTGGATCAATCACTTCATCCAATGGTGGAGGATTGGGGGAAATCTTCCTATAGCCAACTGGAATTTGCAGTTGATAAATAGTAAGACTTCCCAACAATTTGGATGCTTCATCCATATAAGGGAAAAGGTGAATTGGATGATTCTCTTCACATAACTTACAGAGAAACTTAACTTTATGCTTCTTCCCTTGAACCTTATGATCACTAGCCAATGGTTTCTCACCATCATGATCTCCAAAAGTTGACGAAAAAGGTTGATGTGAGCCTGTGGACCACACTTTTAATACCTTGGGAACACCAAGAGAATCTCTAATAAGGTGGTCACCCTTCGATAACTTACAAGGGAATTTAATTTTTTGGCGCTGATTGGAAGGTTACTCCGTACTAGTTGCATTGGTAGCAATGGTTTCTTGGTTGTCCCCCTACTTATTTTCCATCTTATTCTTCATCCTTTTCTTCTTATTCTTAACTTCCTGGTTACTTGAACTAAGACCTTCTCCAGGCAAGTAGGAAGAAAAGGATGAAGAAACATTAGGCAAAGAAGGCAAAGGGTCAACTTTAGGATCAACTTGAGGTTGATGTTGTTCAAGTGGAGAAGAACTTGGTTGAGGATAAGTTTAGACACTCAGAACCAAAGAGGTCGAAAATAACCAAACTAGTAAACCAATGGTCAATCTAGGAAGGGACAACATTTCCATATAAGGAGCACCAATATTTCCAAAAGAAGGAAAAGGACAAGGATTTTTGTCAAAGAGGTTTCCTTAACTAGCATACTCCAAAACTTTTTCCATTAGTATCAACCTAAAATATACTAAGGATTTGTTCCATGATGAGGATGTTGTTCTATTGTCAATTAATTGGTTTTAGAAATTAAAGACACAAAATAAACTAAAGGGGTAACTAGGAAAAAAAGGATTTCCATGTCACCGTGAACTGTGATATACCACCTTGGTAAACCAAGGATTTACTTATGTATAGGAAATCTCCTGGAATTTTGTATTCGGTTTATCATGAGTGACAAGGCAGTCAACTCAATTACCCATGGCAGGATAGCAACCTATAGGGGACTTCCAAAATATACCCGAAGGTATGTGGAAGCGTAGTCCATAGTATTCTTTTCTAATGTGTCGTGTATGATAAGAAGCATTACCATATACTTTTCACGTGTGGAGCACCATACGATATACTTGAAGGTATGTGGAAAATGATCTGATACACTTACACACATGGAATATCGACTACCTCTGGAATGCAATATAGACAAAGAATGACAACTCCTATGTTTAAAAATGTCAGAACACGTCTCTAGCCTCAACCTCCAGATGTTTTTGGTAATGTTCCAAATGCTCCTTAGATTGATTGAGTAAATTTTAGAGTTGATCTATGATTAAGTTTTAGTTTCAAGGCTCAAAACTCGATGTCACCTAAACACACCTGTGATGAAACTAATATGATAAAAATAACTCTTTCATTTTCCTTTTAACAGTGAAAGGCCTAACTAAGTAGGGGAATAAAAAATCAATCAACAATTAAAAAAACAAGTGATGCAACAATTGATCTCCTCAACTTTACTATTCAAATAAAAATAAAGCCTTATCTGCAATGCAAATAATTGTTTTTCTTTTATGTTAATCTTTAAATGCAATGAAAAATAAGATGCAACTAGATCACTGACAAAAGAAATCACACAGAATATTACTGTAATATAAATTTCTTCAATCCAATCACCGATCAAGAAAAATGTTCATAAAAGACCTAATTGATGAGAAAAACCAAATAAATTCTTACCAAATGCTAATAAAACCAAAAAAAAAACTCAGAGACAAAAGGAAAACTTTTTGAACCAAAGAAAAATGAGGAGAAACGCCATGGAATGCAATTTTTTTGCATCCTACTCGATCAGCACAGGTGAAGAATAGGGGATAATGCATTGTAGCCCAGGTGTAGAACAAGAGATAGTGCATTTCAATGTAGGTACAAAGAAGAAACAGGTGCACTCGGGTGCTCTGTCTTAGAACAAAGAGTGCATTGGGGCTAATTTAGTCAAAATATGACACAATAAACTCAACCAAGCTCAAACATATGTTTTCTTAAGATCAATCAACGTATGAATAAGTCATTTAAGGTCTCTTTGAGAGGTCAAAATGTGCTAAGGTCAAGGAAACCACTAAGGGAAAATATTGTTTCCCAGTATGGTTGCCAATTTGTTATACAAAATTTTCACTACTGTGGACAAAGGTGAATTCCCTAGATCTACTGGCCTGGTCTAGAACAACATAAGAGAAAAAAAATCAATTTTCCCATAGAGAAATTAGAAAATGGGAAAGAAACCTACCTATAATCTGTAGCAAGCCTTCCTTCCCCCTTGTCTGTAAGCTCCAATTCTAGCTCCAAGTGCATAATTAGAACTTGCACACATGACTAAAACAAGCGAAGGAACCACAATCCATGTAGCATAATCTAAAATCTCAATTCAACGAGTCAGCATGGCATTGAAATAGAGATGTCTCTCCAAGTTGACTTTTCCTTCCTTGCCACAAAGCACACCTCAACATCAACCTTAATGCATAAATGTGATGACTCCTTAGGCTCAAACCAACAACATAAGGGCACTGACAATCTCTGAAAGCCATCCTAGACCTTATGGGAGGCAGTTAGTTTATAGGATGAGTGTGGTAGTATAGGATTTGCCATTCTAGGCTTGAGATCCACATATGATGGGAGGATGATCTCAAGGGATAAGGGATAGGTCCATTAGGGTAGGATTAGATAGAAATTTGAGATCTCTATCTGTGGTAAATAGTTAAAACTACCTTGGAAGCTTCTAGAAGAGAAAGCTTCGAAAATATTTTTTAATTTTCCTGAAATTATAGAATCAGTGTAGTTGATTAGTTATGTAGGGTGCACTGCAGTGCACCCTCAAAGAAGGAGAGACCACACTACAATGAAGTTGCTCAATTATGCAGGGTGTATTGGGCCCAAAAATATGGTTTTTTAGCAAATATACCAAGAAATTGAGACATTTTTTAGAATTGATGCTTAAGGATTTGCAAAGGGATTATGACAAAGTGTTCATGGATATTGATTGACCCGGTTTTCAAGCCTTTTGGGATGATGTGAAAAAATGGCTTGTAACAATAGGGAACCTAACTTCTTAGAAGATTGGTTTTCCGAATAATAAATTTAGATCTTACCAAGGGTACTGGAATATTATAATTGCGTGAATAAATAGCTAGGAGGAGGTGTTTTCCATCATCTCTAACACTTTATTTTTAATTGTTTTTAGAATATCAGATAGATAACCATATGGAACCATATGGACGTTTGGATGTATTCCCTTTTTTGTAAATTTTGTAATCTTATGTTAGATGTTATATTATTTTTTGGATAAGTACAGAGACACTTCATGGATATAAAACAAGATTAGACTTAGATATATTTTCACAATGTATATTTTCAAATATGAAAATATATAGATATTTTTCCTGGGCAAAACAAAAAAATTCATAAGATATTAAATTAAAATATTTGTTTTCAATTAGATAATCAACATTATATTCATAATCTATATTATTTTCATATCTTAATGGCATTGGATACAATTCCATTTATTTTTCTTCAAAAGAAGAAATATCATTAAAGATGTTAAGGTCATTAGTTAGGTTGCAACATAAAGTGACCTATCCACATAATGGACACCCTATAGGTCCATTCCTGATGGAATTTTCGATTAACTTTGCACGTTTTGACTTGTCTTATGGAAAACATTATAATAACTACAAAATTATTGTGTGTAAATTCGAAGTGTTCGGAAATTGAGTTCACCTTTGGAATATTATGACCTTTTTGTGTAGTTAAAGTGATGATTTGACAAATATTATGAAGCAATAGGGAGAGATTTAAGGAATGTTGTTCTCTCATGTATCAAAAATGGACTCACAGGCCACTTCAACTTCATTTAAAGAAGTTAGACCTACTAGGAGGACCTTTTTGCATGACTAAGGGATACCCTTGAAATTGGGCTTTAACCTCAAGATTTTTGAAAGAGATCAATTCTCTTGTTAAAGGAGGTTTTTCCCCACACTTTTTCCTAATAATTACTCAATGCTTGGCCTCAAAATTTAGTTAGCTTTTATTCTTACTTTTCTACTTTGAAAATTTAAAACTCTATGATGAAGCATTCAACTATTTATATATTTTGTTTAAGCAAATTAATGAAACAGTTTTGTTGCCCAGCTATCTAATGTTGATTTCTTAAAGGTAAATAAACCTTGAGGAGGGCCCACCCACACTAGCTCTAGAAACCCTTGTACACTTCTATTTCATTTCCATAAACCCTTGTACACTTCTATTTCATTTCCATGCTTTCTTAGTTAAAATTGTTTTCAATATTCCTTCTTTGTTACAACATATAGTGAATTATCATTAAAACTTCCGATTAAAAAATAATAGATTGGAATTTTGTGATTTCCATAATGAGATATGCCGCATTCATAATCATGCTACAAATAAAAGATTAGAGGTTTTGTGTATATTATTATCATTAAATATATAAATGATAAACAATAAGTATCCTTCTGAAGGAGTAAATGATACATTTGATTAGGTGAAAAGAGTTACATTGTTTTCAAAAATCAAATTAAGCTTTATGATATGTGAATTAAAGAAAAGATAATCTCAAGACTATCTTTTAATTATTATTTTTTTTGTATTTATGAGTTTACCATTTTGTTTTTTTAGCTAACTAATATGCTTGTTAAATTTATGATTTTAATGAATCAAGTATTTAGATGTAACAAATTTTTTCAAGTATTTTTGGATTATATTCCTTTTTCTTTAAATAAAATAAGAGCATCATGAGTTCACAAATTACGCTTCATGTATTAAAGAGAAAATTATATAAGTATCAAGGTATTTTCTCGCTGTCATCTCCAAACAGGATTATTAAGAGTTTGACGAGAAAAAAATCCATTATTGAGTGGTCTGGCAATTAAAAATTATAGAAATATAATTATATAATATATAATATAAATATTTAATTATTAATTTTAAATAGTAACTGTTTATTATATATTCATATTTAATTTAATTTATTATTTTTAAGATTGACTTGTTTTTTAATATATTTTCAATTCTATTATGGTAATCATTATAATTTTCAACAACTAATGTATGATTAATTTTAATTATTCTTTTTTGAATTAATTTTTGGTTGATATAATTTATTTTGCTTGTTAAATAGTGTGAATTTTGAGATGATTACATGTTTAACATTTGGCTTGAGAAATCCTGACCCGGAGGCATTTAAGTTGTCAAAATCATCTGGGATTTGCATCTGAACTAAAATGGCTAGATTTTTTCCCATGAAATTTCGCACCAATAACATTCACATCACAAAATACCTTAATAATATACCCATCACCATTTATTCTACACCCATGAATTAATTAATATCATTCCAAATTAATAAATATAAGTAAATAACAACTTTATACCAAATATATATAATTCATTATGTGATAATTCATTACATAAATTACTATATTCTATTATTTTAATTAAAATCATAAATATTTAATATATCAATGATATTCGATAATTAAATACTCATTCTAAGAATTTTAATTATTATTGATATATTATATTTATTATTTGATTATAAAGTTTCATAATGATTTACCTTTTCATTATAAATTTCATAATGATTAGTGGATCATATTCATGTTATAATATAGTTAACTAAAAAAATCCTATATTATAATATCTACCAACAAATTAGAAATATTTTCCAATGATACATTCAAAGCCATGTTTATTATTATCATCAAATAAGTTTCTTTTCTTTTGAGGTTTATTATATATTATTCAAATTCGAATATATTCTAATTCCTTATAGTCACTCAACCTTGTTTCTTGATAGAATTTTCATAACATTAATATGCCCTCCCTCCTCACTTATAATATAATCACAACTTCCTTACTAGATATATTCAAGCTTGATAAATGGAAATTATAATTTTTATAATGTACACAATTATTAAGTTATAACTATAGTTGCATCAACCAATCACAACTTCCTTACTAGATATATTCAAGCTTGAGAAATGGAAATTATAATTTTTATAATGTACATAACTATTAAGGTATAACTATAGTTGCATGACCCTATTCTAGTGTGGGGTCTTGTGTTGTTTCTCGAGTATATAATCAAGACCTTACTAATCCCATTAATCATGTTACCCATGCTAAAAACATACAACTTGGTAGAGTAGTTAGTAAACTGTTATTAGTTTGATTATTAATTGATATATACAATGATTATTAATTGATATATACAATTCTGAGTAACTTATTATTTTCCAATGTCATCCATCAAGCAATTATAAAGACATGTATATATTATATGCTTTCAACAGCCCGTACCATACAACTACCTTCTAGGAAATTTAGGCCACATGACACATCATCATTTAACTACAAATTTAAAATGTCTAAACGTTATAGGTTTACAAGTTGGTTCTTTATAATTCGTATACAATAAAATTAAACACTACTCACTACTCTCCTCACCAGTTATGTGACATTAACTCCACTGCTTGAAAAGCTACTTAAGAATGTAAGTTATTTTCTTGGTTAAGTTTGGTTTTTTTTTATATAGGGTTTTTTTAATATTTTGAATAAATCAAATAATACAAAAATTAAATTAAATTAAATTAAATAAAAAGATTATTTTTAATTTATATATCATAAAAAAATAAAAAGAAAAATAAAAAGAAAAAAAAAATAATTGAAAAAAAAATAAAATAAAAATAAAAATGATCTACCAAATGAGAATTTTATGGTATTCATATGGAATATATTTATTTAAAAGGGAAAATTAAACTAATTTGATTTATTTTAATTTTAAATCTATCAAGTATCGAGAGGGATCAAATATCTTTTTAAAATAAAATAGATTTGATCTTTTCTAACACTTGATAAATAAAAATGGATTGATCCTTTTCACACTTGATAAATCCAAGTTAAATACTAATTAATATTATAAATCCAAAACCATAAAAATAATATAAAATAAATAAATATTAATTTATCAAACCAATTCAAAAAAATTAAGATCCCATTCCTAAAATCTCAATTATTTTATATATAAGTCGAAATTCTATTGTTTCACCGATTAAAAAATGACTGGGATGATTCCAAATTTCACATAAACTATTAATGGTAATTATGTTGTCATATATTGAGATACCCTAAAATTGTTTGCTAGGAATATCCCAGCCATTCACTACTAAACAAGCTTATATCACATGTTAAGCATATTTTCTTACCCCATTTAATATTGTTTCCGAGGCACGAGTTGGAAATTGTAGACGCAGTTATGGAATTGGTTTACATTACTATAATTATCCCTCAACTATGTTTTATGTAATATATTTTAGAGAGTAATAATAATAATAGTCGTTTATTAAGGGCAGGGCATAGAAATGTCAGGGAGATTTAATTAATAAATCGTGTTGTGATTTAAAATAGTAACATTAATGTATTGCTCATATTTATAGGTCATGTTGTATCATGAAAAATATAGTTTCATGTTAGGTTATAATTAGTGCAAGTATATTTGGGAATTTCTATTTTGGTGTTATTATGTGAATGGTTATATTCAATAATGTTATCACAATGGTTATTGACTTATTGTTTAATCGTACAATGTTATTTATATATATATATATATATATATATATATATATATATAATATATTTATTTAATTTATTATTTATTTATTCACGTTTAATATTTAATTGATGAGGCAACGATTGTAAAAAGATGCGGAGATGCGGTGGTTTAATAGTCTAATTCATTTATCAATAAAATTAATTACACTGGTTTCTTATCTAATTTTACTAAAGATAGTGGTCACTATTATATGAATTTTTATATTTAAGAAGGTAGATAATTATTTATATGGTTTTCCTTTTTATTTTAAGAGATACAATCTTATAGGATATCCTAAGACATAAGACATTATATGATCTACTTATAAACTCAGGGTTCATGCATGAAAACTTATATAAATTGATAAGGAAATATGAGACAGCTTTTCATGAAGGTTGGTCTCAATTTGATTCTTGGTTGGTTGTTACTCTTTAGACCTTGTCTCAATCTCCTAAAACTATACTTGCATTAGATACCACAAACATCCAATTATCTAATATAATGCTTTCAAATGTTAGCAGCATAATATTAACATATCAAATTCTTATTACAGATGAGCTTCAGAGGCATATATAACGAATTAGTTAAACACTTCTTTGCAATAATATTTCACATGATTTTTGAGATCGATCAGGTGAAGCAGTCACTTCGAGATATCACAGACTTGTTTGAAGCTCCAAAGGGTACATACATTAGGTGTTTTGATTGTCAAATATCCCCTCATCTTATGTCGAGATATGTGACTAACAAAGTGGTTATGCAAGAAGTTGAAAATTAGATGGACAAGGGATTATCAGGAATTCTTCACAGGAGGAAGAAAGACCCTTGGCCTATCTTTCCATTGAGGATCAGATTGTATGAATTAAAGAGTCACAAGGCTATGACAACATAGGTACATGATATGAACTAACTACACTTTGCCACCAAATATTTCCATGGATATGATCCCAGGCAAATTGATAGGAAACATTTTCAAAGGATCTGTCACAATACGAGGTACTCATCTATGTCCACAATAGAATATGATAAGATAAAGAACTGGTATAATGCCAAGATGAAGATGCATAAACTAATGGAGGCCAGTTCACCCCACGATCCACCAACTCAAGATTTGCAAGAGCAGGAGGAGGAGGATATAACACCTCAAGTAAGGGAACTAGCTCCCAAGAAAAAGGATCATATATTCCTCGACAGGCGAGAGCAGTAAGAAATGCAAAGTTGATCCCTTAAACTGAGGAGTTAGTCAAGAATAGCAGGAGAGAGGAGAAAAAAAAGAAGAGGAGAGGAAGAGTTAGCAGGATGAGTTTCTTGAAAAGAAACAAGAAGAAGAAGAAGAGAGGAGGAAGATAGAAGAAGAGCAGCAAGAGGCGGCCCCAAGAGGAGGAAGCAACACAGACATTGGAAGTAGAACAGTTAACTTAGGAGTTGAAAGAGAAGCAGTTCAAAGAAGAATATACCATCCATCCAATGGAGGAAGTGTCAAGTACTCCAAGAGAGAATCCTCTCACAGGTGGTCATCTTCCATTTAGAGAGATGGAGATCACACCTCCACCAGCAGGCCGACTCATGGATGTATGCAACATAACATTTGATCAACTGAAGAAGAGGATTGTACAACAAAGGCACAAGTACTTCCCATAGGATCCTTAGAATGCAGTCTCAGTGTCTATAGAGAGGGTGATCACTACCAACGTTAGAAGAAATACAAGGGCAGTCATGGCAGAAAATGTTACATTCACTACAAAGGCACATGATAACTCAAAGAACTTGTTGAATGAGAATGCCAGATTGGGAAGAGAACTTGTTGCAATGAAGCAACAAATAGAAAATCTTGCAGCAGAGAACTAACGTTTGTCATCACAGAATTTCAATGCCATGAAATGGTAGTCAACCATGCAAGAAGAAATGGGGCCAATGTAGGATACTATGGCTTGACTAGATGATATGATACTTATATAGTAGGTCATGGCTCATCTCATTGGAATTAAGAGGAATGCATAAGAGGTGGTAAAACTCTTGAAGATAGAAAACTGAGCAGTTGATTAGATGTAGGAGTGGGCTAGCAAATATCTAGATGCCCCACAAAATTTGGAAAGGAAGGATAAGATCTCCGTAGAAATAAAAGAGTTTAGTTGAGATTCCATGTACATAATTACTCGGATTTGGGAGCACAGTTGGTTAGCACTATGGTTTCCTACAACCGATTACATAATGGGTTTGAATCTCTAACACAGAAGCATGGGATTCCGGCCATCAGATAGATTGAAGTAATCAGAGGCAAGGAGGTCATCTTCTAGGAGATCAAAGAATATATTCAACAAATCAAGCAAGAAGTAGAACGAGAAGGCTTGAAGGTAACCAAAGACATTATTCAACAATATACCTTTTCACTAGTCAAAGTGTACATGAAGTTCTCATGGATGTGGAATAATGTACAATAAAGCTCCAAGAACATACTAATAGAGGTGTTGGAGGTGAAGTTGCACTACAAAGGGGACTTGTTAACCTGGGTTGAAGCCATCACGAAGGAGTTTAGAGCATGGCACACTTACATTACAAGTGAACTCCATGAAGAAGCAAATGATTTATATTTTTGATGAGTTTTTTCCCACAGTCATTTTTGTCTTATTAGGCCACCATCTCATTTGTAAATTGTCTTATGTAATAAATGTTATGAAATGGAGTCCAAGGGACACATGTGGAATATGAAAAGCCATACATTGGAATGTATAGAGTCATGTAGTGAATATGAACAATCATAGGAGTTGAAGAGCATGAGGAAGATCAAAGGTCATTGTAAATTGTTAGAAATAGCTCCTCATAACTCAAGAAGAAGGCTTTTGGGTTGTGGATTTTGGAAGACTTTAGATTCTAGAGGTCTTGCCTTGGATTCTCTGGTAAGACATAGGAGATAGATCATTATTTAGAGAAGTAATTTGTGGCTTCGTGTTCCACTATTGGATAAAGTGTTTCATCCATGTAACAATCTACTTAGGATCTTACACTCTTAATCAAAAGTTGAATAAGTCGGCATTCCTTCTCACATGTATCATAGATGTAGTTGGACTATTCTGGTTATGTTTATGGTATATGGTGCTTTATTCACATATTAAGTTAATGAACTAAGTTGTTGCTTAGTTATGGCTATTACTGAATGAATTTTGTTATGATTTAATGATTTTTTTTGTACTATGTGGACTAATATCAAGGTACTTAGCAAGCCTATATCTTTATTCGCAGTTCCCCCTTTAGGAAAATACTATTACTTTTGTAATTGATGGATTGTTTCCCTCAATAGCCATGGAATTCTCCCTTGTATACGTTACATTGGATGTCTCACAAATCTCACATTCTTGTTGCCCCAAAGTAGTATGTGTTCTCTTGTGTGGGTTGGTACCCAAGGCATATCTTTAAATAATTTCAACGGTGGTCGGGTCGTATGACCAGATGGGACTGCTACACCAAACGATGTGAGGTCTAATTAGGACTTCACATCGGAGAGATCCCCTTAAAATGTTGGCGACATCCAACATCATCAACATTTTTGGTGCTAGAAGAAGGGCCAGGTGACAATTTGAGCCTGTGAAGTCTGCTTGAATCTCTTACCTTTAATGGCTTCATCCCAAATCATAATCCCTAGATGTTTCACTAAAGCATTAAATCTTTCAATCCCCATGGAATTTCTTCATAACTTATCATGATTTGAATTTGATGGAGAGGGTACAACAACATTCCTTCATTACATTATTTAATTTGTCCAATTATGCTTCTTGAATGGTGTTTATTCATAAAAGACCCATGTGCATGTGTTTACCCTTAAATTGGATGGTCATGCGAAGAAATAGTGCTACTCTTTACCCACTACTTCTATCACATATTTCAAACATTTTGTTAACGAGCTTCGTGGATTTTTTGGCAAGTACGAATGTCAAGATGTTCTTGACAAAATCAATCAACTTAAAATGGAACCCGATGAATCTCTTCAACATTTCTCCTATTGATTCCTTCATATTTGATATGATATCCCAGGCGAGGATGTGGACTAGTATTTATTAGATGAGAAATATCATTTCTTAGCCTGAATGTCAAGGAAATATTTTGAATATGATTCCTCATGTCCTTCCAATCCAAAATAATTTCTTCATCCTGACGAAGAATCAGACATGCCTTTTATTCCATGTCCTCCTCCTTTTGATGTTCTGTGTTTTGAAACTCAACCGATCATTAAATCAGAATAGCAATTCGCTGATGAAGAACTGGTTTTCCTTTTACATATTTCCCCTTATGTTAATTCGTCTGATCTTATGAATCAACCATATTCTAATATTGATATTTGTCTAGTCAATCTTCCACGTGTTAATCAAGATGAACCCTTGGATGATCATGACACCGATGATTTTCTTCTTTCTGAATTATATGGTGATGATTGTCCAAGTAATACGGAAAAATATTTGTTTGTACACAAAGATTTGGATTTGCAGCAATTTCAAATGGAGTCTGAGGTGATTATCAACGAATTCCTTTTAGGCATATCTCTGTTTTATCGAGAAAATGATATGCTTATCATCGAATATTTTTGTAGTAATCTTGAAAATCTATCTTCTTCTGAATCTCATGATTTGATTAACGAATATTTATTTGATAAGAAACTAACTGTTTTTTCTCTTAATGATTATCAATCTTTTCAGGATTCAAAGTTAATTCAGGTGAGTGGGACACTTCAGCATACACTAATGGTTATGCCGTGTTCTTCTCACCTTGACGATATATGTGGTTTTGGTCAGTTCATGACTCGTTTACAAAGTTTCATCATTCAAGTCACCACATGGCATGTTGAATCACTCATGAGGGATTCTCATTTTATCCATGTAAAATTTTTAAACACCTAGGGGAGGATATTTAATTTGAATATTGATCTTCCACTGCTACATCCCATCTCAAGAAAATCTCAACGAATCTTCTCCATCATCCATCGAAGAATCCCACCTGCACTGTAACAACCATGGTCAAAATTCCATGTAAAAATTAATAAAGGAAAAAATAAGGCCAAGGTCATGGGACATGTATTCCAAGCTGAATGTTGGGAAAAACATCCTAGTGTGGGTGTTCATTTGGTTTATTATGGCTAAGAAAATTGGCAAAGGCAATGGCTAAGGAATTTAGAAAGGCAAAGTGGCATTTTGGCACATTTATTTATGAAAAAATGGAAATTGGGAGAACAGGAAGGTGAAAGGTCATATGTTGCATGTGAGTAGGAAAATAATGGAAATTTAATAAAATAGAGGCCTCATTGATAAAAAGGCTTCTAAGGATCAATGGGCAGGCTTGGTCAATGTACCTTTTGTTAGTTCAGTTTTGGATCTCTCTCATTATTATCTCTCTCTCTCTCACTCTTGGACACTTAGAGTGTTCTTAGATCACTTTGGCATTGGATCAAGAAAGGAAAAGAAGGTCAGAGGAAGGAAGGAGCAAGCAAGGAAGAGCATGATCAAGAAACTACAACAGGATTCTTTGCAAGTATCAATTTTCATGTGTGATTTCCTTAATAGGTTTGGCATGCATGGTATTTCATGTGGTTCTTTGTTGTCATGACATAGGTTTTTCCAGGTGTGACAGTGTTTTTAGCCTAGCCTTTCCATTTCTGGATAGCCATGGTCTGATGGGGTTCTTATGTTTTGGTTTAGTTGGATTGTTGGATGGATTTGAAGCTGAGTGAGGTGGATCTCTGAATAAAATAACACATGGTCTAGTAACCCCTAAACCAGACATTAGGTTACGGTGAAGCCAAATTTTGTGTTGCCTCAGTGGGCTTAGGAATCCTTGACTGGTGAATAGTCGGATACATAGTAAAGGCTAGAGGTGGGTGCTCTCCATCGGGCCTAGTAATCCTGAGATGGGATATACTGTAAAGTCTAGCGAGTGGAGTCTCGGTTAGGGCCTAGTGATCCAGTGTGGATTGCGGTAAAGCAAAGAGACTGGTGTCTCGGTTATGGCCTAGTTATTCAGTGTGGATTGTGGTAAAGCCTAGAGACTATGATATAGGAAAATTCCTCACGTTGTAGGCGGATAAATCTGGTGGCATCCATGCTTGTTTTGGCCTAGTGATCTGGTGGAGATCATGGTAAATCCTAGTATTACCTGTTTATTATTTTGGACTAGTGATCTAGTGGAGATCATGGTAAACCCCGTTATTACATGTTTATTGTTTTGGCCTAGTGATTTGGTGGAGATCATGGTAAAGCCTATTATTACATGTTTATTGTTTTGGCCTAGTGATCCAGTGTGGATTGTGGTAAAGCCTGGTTTCTATTGATGAGGGTGAGGTGGTTTAGCCTTGGGATGCACTGGTTGGTTCTTTTGGTTTGATTCCCACATTCATGCTTGGAATAGTGGCACGGAGGTGATTAGCTGAAG
This sequence comes from Pinus taeda, assembly GCA_000404065.3. NCBI lineage: Eukaryota > Viridiplantae > Streptophyta > Pinopsida > Pinales > Pinaceae > Pinus > Pinus taeda. Next base: position 97,750 of record APFE031459775.1, on the reverse strand, counting down.
AGATATTTGGCTCAACCAATCTATGGTTAGATGGAATGTGGTAGTCCCATACCAGGTTGGCTTTTGTATTCATTAATAGGAGGTTCTTTCCTTGGTATCTTATGTGTAAATGTATTGGTTTATATGTGGATTATATGATTGATGTATCCGTGATATGTCTATTGTTATTATATTGGTTATAAGCATGTATTATGACAATGATGATGTATGGCTCTCCTCATGTTTTGATTTGTAAATGAATGAACAATGTATCTATCACCTAATAGATGATAATGCAACTAATGATGTAAGGGAACAATGCTTCTTAGTGGTTCTCAGATAAGTGTGATACCCCTATGCTTAAATATATTGTTTAAACCTGTAGATTTCGGGTTTGTGACATGCTTAACGAAATGCATGTCATGGCTGGTAGGGGTCCAGTCTATACCTTGTCTATGTTTTTGTAGATGTATCATTGTTATGTTGCGTAAATTCATTTTTGAACCTCTCATGGAGTTATGGGCAGTGACTTGGGCTCTGGAGCTAAAAAAGTGGCACAAATCCTGAATTCACAAGCATAGGACTGAGGAGAAAAGTCCTTGGATGCACGCTTTCCCTTGCTGTGGGAGCATCTAGAGCCTCATAGACACACCCTGGTTCATATCAAGGGAGCGTCCAGGGGTTTGATGCACTAAAAATTTGGTTGGTCTTAGGGGCTAGTTACTTTAGTGACTAGGATGGATCCTAGGAATTATGTTGCTGATGTGGAAGGTTTGTGTGGTGTGTTTCTGTTGATTCCACTTCCATAAGGTGAATTAGGAGGTTGAATCAATTACTTGGGTAGATGTGGGATGAGGGTGTTATAGAGTGGAATCAGAGCAGGTTGCACTTTCTTTGGGTCATATCTAATACCATAGTGGTATCAAAGTGGGTTGCGCTCTCTTTGGGTCATATCTGATACCATAGAGTGGTATTAGAGCATGGTTCAACACTTGGACTAGATGGGCAAGATGTGTTTTTCATGCATGCATATAGGTTGTATATGTTCCCATTATGTATGCATGATAGTGGTCATTGTTACAGTTTTGTTTCCATGTAGGATTGATGATGTTGTTGTTGGGATGTGTTTATCATGAATACATGTCAGTTATATATGCATTTGTTATGCATGTCAATGTCTATATGTTGTTATGCATGCATTGTCATCGTTATGGTTATGAATGTATGGTAGGTTAGACATGCATTGTGAGGTCATTGTATGCAATTAGGTCATCGTGGTTTTAATGGTATGTTATGATGCTAATGAGTTGGTTGAGATAAAGCAAGAGATGCAGACCATCAAAGTGAAGTTGCAGCATTGGACCTCAAGGCAAGAGAAGATCGTCATACAAGTTTTGTATGTTTGGCAGCCAAGTATGTTAGTTAATGGATCATTATATGCATTACGGTTATATACATGTCTGTCATTTTATTGTTGTGGTGGTTACATGCATGTAGATGCTAGCGAATCAGTGTGGTCATATAGTCATGAATGATAGTAACTTGTTGTTATATGCATTGTTATTGTTGTTTTATGTTAGTTAATGTGTTTTTGTTATATGTTATTTAACTTGATGATTGGGGTTATTGAAACTAAGATCTTGATGTTATATGTATCATACTAACTTGGATTGATCTAAGAAAATGGCTAGGGTTATGACATTCAATTATGAGTTAATATGTTGTGATATTATGTCATACTAATCTAGACTGACTGTGTGGATGTGATTATTATGTATGAATGATAATTTTTTATGAGTTGATGATGTGAACATGTTAGCTAGTGACTATTATGGATATCATGAACTTATTTATGTTTGATTTGATATGTCGTGAAGTTTTTTTTTTCCATGGAGAAAAGTCGTAATTTCTATTGATATATAAGAAATTACATTTTGTAGATGCTAAGGCATATTCATATGGAGGCAGAGTTGCCTGTCAAGATACATAAAACCTTGACCAGATAAAATAGTTGTATCTCTACGCAGGAAGTCTATTTTCTGTTGAATTGTGTCTATGCCTTCTCTCTGTCATAGAGAGAACAAAGTCAAAATTTTAGTTGTCCCTTCGCAGAGAGAGAAACTAATTATCAAAATATGGACAGTATATCCAAATTCATATATATGGACCACAAAAGTAGATATAAAAACATGATATGTACAAGATAATTAGAAAGTATATAGGGCTAAAGCCCATTTTCTCTAAGTTCCACAAAAGGTCTGTGGTAAATTGATGGAAAGTCCCATCAATTTCCTCCTGTATCAACCAGTCATTGTCCTGTCTAAGCGCTGCCTCTTTTGAAAGGTGATCGGCTCCCGTATTTTTCTCCCTGTAAATGTGGTGACAGGTAAAGGAGCCAAAAGAAGATATCAATATTTGTGCTTCTCCTAATATATGCCTCAATGAAAATGCATTACAATAGGATGCATTATTTAACCAATTACAAACGATTTTGGAATCACCAAACAGTTGTAGGTGTCTGCAATGCTGTTCCAATGCAAAGTGAATGAGGTGTTTAGCAGTACAGAGGTTAGCATAATTATTAGTTCCCCTGCCTAGATTTATTTGTATCTTGAAACAATGTGTATCATTTAGGTAGAGGATGGCTCTGCCACCACATCCTGCCTCCTGCGTAGAGCCATCAAAGTATGCCCACGGTTTTGATTTGTCTATGATTTATGGTATGATGGTGTGGGGAGAGGCATTAGAGTCCTCCTCGGGAAGAAGATCATAGTCCGCAATGGTATGGAGCAATATGGCTAGCCAATGGGGGGTTTTGTAGTTGAAGATAGAATGGTTTCTAGCAATCCATAATGACCAGCAGACTAGAAGAGGCATGTTTCTGGATTTTCCATTTTGGTTTTGACACCAAGTACTCCAGGCATCCAAAATGTTTTGCCCTTGCCATGTGTTTAAGCATGGATAGTGAGTAATGATGGAATTCCAATATTCCTGAGAGGTGGGGCAATTTAGGAAGAGATGTTTAGTACTCTCTTCATCATTGCGACACAGGTGACACCAGAAAGGGCCATGAAAAGATCTTTTCATCAGATTTGTCCCTGTAGGGATCTTATCAAAAAAAATGTTCCACATCAATAGGCGGGTACGAGGGGCCACCTTGAGATTCCAGAGTAATCTCCAAGTCGGGTTTATGTTCTATGGTTTGAAAGGTTCCATTAATCTAATATAACCCTCTTTTTGAGAATATGATCCGTGCTTGGCAAAAGCCCATATAATCTCGTCTGGTCCTTTAGATAGTCGGATGTGTGCCTGTGTAAGGGCATCTGTGTATTCCTGCCAATCAAGTCACCACTGTTCAGGGATGTCCAAGTCAAGAGCCAATTTCCATGCCTGCTGTAGAAAGGTGGAATTATTACTGTCACCGATATGTTTCATGTGGGTGATACCCCTGCTGTTTAAGTGCCTTATCAAGTCTGCTGGTAGTCTGTGTGCATTGCCACAAACAATATAAACTTTGAAACAGGAACTATAAACTCAAAATGGGAACTCTGGCCAAAAAATGCCAAAAAAACATCAAAAACAGTGCTAAAAACGAAAAGTGTGTATACTGGAGCAATGGTTTTTTTTTTAGGGCTAATTTTGAACATGTTTTAAAAATGGCAGTGAAAACAAAATTTTCGTGCAAAATATAGCTTGAAAACGAAAAAGTGATTATACTGGAACGATGATTTTTTTTTTAGGGTCAAACTTCAAAATTTAAAAAAAATGCTAGTAAAATGATCTAACAACATAAAAGTGTATCATAACTTCTCATTTAACACCATATGGAAATCAAAAATTTTATTTCAAGAGACGATGCATACATTAGTTAGATAAACTGTCTTAAACAATTATTCAAAATCACTCATATTTTCTTGCATGCCATCAGAATTCACATCTTCAGATGAGTCACTGGATGCTGATGAAGATGTTCCATATTCTTCTCTTTCATCAACTAGTGCCCCATCTGAGTCCACATGCATGCCCATCATTTCAGGTTTCAAAATTCTTGTAGATCTACGACTGGTTTCAGCAGACTCCCATCTCAATATTGTTCCTTCTGGTAACAACCTTTTCAAAATCTCTATCATCTTGAAGAGAAGAGTTCCCCTCTTTGTTGAATTGAAGTCATAAACAAGTATGTCAACATCCTCCAATTTCAATATGTCTGTGCGGCGACGATTTATATTCATACCCTTTCTTTTTCTCTTTCCGCCATTTTGTTTGTCAACTACCATCTCTGGCTTATACGCACCATTGAATGGGTGTGTATTTGTGGCATACCAATGTACTTCAACACTTGTAACATCCTCATTTTCTGTAAAGACCTTTATAACTTTAGCAACCCAAAATGGATAGCCATTGAGATCTCCATCTACTAGCACTGCGATCATGCAACCCTCCTTAATATCCTGTACTGAACCCCTGTAAAGGTCTTCCATGGCTTCACGTTGTGCACGAGATATTCTGGAACCAATATAAATCTCTCTTTCCTCTGCCTGTGAAGAATTAATGATACCTTGAGATTGTTGCTTTTCAACAATGTTTATTTCCTCATGTGCATTCGACACATTTTGTGGCCAAATAAATGGATTTTTCAAAGGTATATCTTCATTTGTTCTTGTTGAAATGATATCACTTTGATTATTGAAAAATGACTCCCACCAAATTGAATCAGCAATGTCAGTGTGCTCATATGTATATCTAATACATTTTTTTATTTCTTCTAGGCAATCAGAATAATTTATATCTCTGTTTTGTTTGCATGCATTATGAACTTCACCAACTGATTGTAATAACAATATTTTCGATACAAATATTGGATGATCTGGAATGAACTTCAAAAATTGCAAACCTGACAATGGTGCCCATTCTGTAGTAGTTGAATACTTCTTGCCCCATATTATTGTTTTCCCATTAATCTTTTTGATACGAAATTGATGTTGGAAGTTAATGTCATTAAGTTGTTCAATGCATTTCTCCTCGCCATATGATCCCATAATAAACCTTCGCATGTCAACAGTTTCTTCCAAAACATCAAAAGTAGGCTCTGGCATGTATGATTTCTTAATACATTCAATTAATGATGGCAAGCTCCCAGCTTCCTTCCTCCTCAATGTGATTGAAAAATGACTCAACATCTGATCAATATGGTCATGAGTGTGCCCAACAAGAAGGAAACCAACCTTTACCTTCTGAAAAATTCTCAATTCAACAAGCATGTTTAAATATCCAAAAACAACTTGATTTTTTTTTTCACAGTAAGTGTTGTCCAGTTGTAGATAAAAAACATTAGGAAGATTACCAGACCAATGATAAAGCACATCATGAATTATGGTTATGGTCAGATTTGCATCATTATGAATATTTGGAGCTGTGAAGTACACCTTTGGCAACATTTTCCCATTGAAGACCATACAACCGACCAAGTGATACTGAATAAACTTTTCCTCCTGTAAATTTTTGGGTGTGCGAACAAAATGTGTTAAAAGTGTTTTCTTCTGGTCCATACCATCAATTATCAAACTCAAATATTTATTCGGATTATCATAACACTTCTTTCGATGCTTGTACAACTTTTCCGTTCATTTGTTTTTTGTTCGCGATGCTCCTGAAGTTCTTTGACAATTGAATCTACACAACATAAAACAAACCCATTAAGAAATATGTTTTTATACTTGATGAATATACAATCTTAAAAGTTAAAGTTATGAATGCCTACCTCTTTCTGACCCTTCACATTTGTCCCTTTTTTATTTAAGAGAAGCACATGTACTGCAAATCCCCATCCTTATCTTCTTAGGAATACGAACATTGTTGAATTCTTTCTTCCATATCTTCACAAAATATGGATATGTAATAAACCGGTCATGTCCCTCAGCACCTTCTGCATATTCTTTGTATAAGTTGTAGCTTTTGCGTCTCGAAAATTTATCTGGAATATGTATTGTCTCTCTATTTGGAATACACTCTCCATGCTTTGAAAAGAAATCTTTCATCCATGACATTGCAATGTTTGATAATGGCCCAATCTGTCTTTTATGACGTATTTCAGAATAAAATGTGGGATCCTTTTCCAAATTTTCTTGAATTCTCGAGAGACGAAAATTCCCAATCGAATGAAACATTTTGAAATCTTTTCTATAGATAAATAAAGTCTTAATATGATAATCATAACCTGACAATGTAGATTGCATGCACCCAACTAAATATGAATTTTGCATGCTTTTATTCGTTAACAAATATCTCTTCCTGCTCTCAAATGCAAATTTGAAATCCATATGTTTGAAGCAATCTTTTTGGCAATATTCACTTGAAATGAGTGCGCTGATAGAACTTCTTCTCATCAGATATTTTTCTCTACCCCTTGTATAGCTAGAACATCTTGCATTGATACGAAAAGGTCTGGTCCTACTCCTCGATACAATATTTCTTGGCAACATCTACATCCTTAGGTCATCATTTGTATAAGGATTTTTATCATCATTAAGAGGAATGTTATCAACACTATGATCAATTGTGCTTTTAAAATACTGACTTGGAGGATATTCTTTATCTTCCCTTTCTTCAGTGCTACTGTCATAGTCCATAGAATACGGACTCAATGGAAATTTTGACTCGATGTTTATTGGATATTCTTCCTCATGTGCATTTTCAATGCTGCACTCACGGTCCATAGAATTAGGACTAAGTGTATCATTTTGTCCTTCATCACTGCTACCTTTATACTCATTAGAATTAGGACTAAGTGCATCATCATGTCCTTCATCACTGCTGCTCTCATAGTCCTTAGAAGCAGGACTAAGAGGACATTGTGACACTCCATTCTTTTGAAATTCATCATCACGCTCTTCATCACTGTTGCTCTCATAGTCCTTAGAATTAGGACTAAGTGGACACCGTGACACTCCATTATTTTGAATTTCATCATCTCGCTCTTCATCAAAGCTTCTTTCATAGTCCTTAGAATTAGGACTAACTGGACACCATGGCATTCCATACTTTTGAAATTCATCATCTCGCTCTTCATCAAAGCTACTCTCATAGTCCTTAGAATTAGGACTAACTGGACACCGTGACACTCCATACTTTTGAAATTCATCATCATGCACTTCATCGCTACTGCTCTTATAGTCCTTAGAATTAGGACTAAGTGGACACTTTGACACTCCATTCTTTTCAAATTTGTTATCACGCTCTTCATCACTGCTACTCTCATAGTCCTTAGAATTAGGACTGAGTGGACACTGTGACACTCCATTCTTTTGAACTTCACCATCTTTCTCTTCATCACTGCTGCTTTCATAATCCATAGAATCAGGACTAAGTGGACACCGTGAGACTCCATTCTTTTGAAATTTGTCATCAAGCTCATCATCACTACTGCTTTCATAGTCCTTCGAATTTGGACTAAGTGGAATTTGTGACTCTTTATTTATTTGAAATTATCCATCTCCTCTTTCATCTGTGTTTCTCTCATAGTCCTTAGGATCAGTACTAAGTGGAAGAATTGACCTTCTATTCATAGTGGAAGAATTCCCACTATATTCATGCATATGAATAGAGTTGTTACGCGATAAAGATGTTGATGCTGTATAAATCGAAAGATCAATATCAGGACAATCCATCCCTTTCAAATAGAAGATGTTCAATGATACAAATGGAGAGTCTCCTAAAGATATTTTATAGCTTAGAGAATGAAATTTTCCCTCCAAAAAAATTTCGCGAAAATATTTTCCTCCTAAAAGTTTGTGAGATATATTTCAGTTTATTATTTTTATTATGGCAATTTAATGATAAATGTAAACTTAATTTTTTTTATGAAATAAATCATTAAAGTTAAAATTGTAAACTATAACTTCTACCTAAATTATTTTAATAGTCAAAGTATATAATGTTTACTAAAAAATAGAATGTTTTTTTAAATTTTTTTAATACATTTAGAAACAAGGTAATCCCACATTCACCCCACTATAAAACAATTCCAAACTGTTTGCTTTATCATATTTTCATTCATCGCCATAAAAAAATTAACATGTTAAAATTTATCAAACTAATTAATCCCGCATTCACCGTACGATAAAACATCTTCGTAGTTTCACCTATATATTCCATTATCACTATTACTCAAGTTACATCAAAGTTGTTGAGGTTCGTCAAAAGACTAGGAGCGAATTTGTGGAGCAACTACATTGCGATCAACAACATATTCAATGAAGAATTTCCGCAATTGAAAGGTCAGTTAATTTTTTTCCTCGAAATTTCTCATATTAAATTAGTTTAACGAAGTAGATTTATTTTCTAAACTTAATTTTTTTTCAACCAAATTAAAAAATATTTCTGTCATGAGCATGGTGGGCCTGGAGCAACCCCATCCTGCAATCGACCGGCCACTAGATTTTTTTTATAAACTTAAATTTTTTTGTCAAAGAAATTAACAAATATTTTCGACGTGAACATGGTGGGCCCGGAACAACTCCATCCTCCATGCCCACCTCATATGCACCCCACCGCCCCCGGCCTCTCCTCCCCTCCCCTACGCCCCATACACCACCCATATAACTCACCCTACAATGCCCTTCCC
>APFE031459775.1:76527-88240 GCA_000404065.3 Pinus taeda | reverse complement strand
CCCTGCGCCACCCCGGCGGCCCGCCAACCCACCCGAGGTGGCGGTCCGATTCTCGGAATTAGACCGCCACTAGGGCGGGTTGGCGGGGTGACGCGAGGCGGGGCGTCGCTCGCCACCACCGTACCATCCCACTGGCCCACCGACCCAAACTTTAGTGATCTATTTCATTGCTTCAATAGGAGTATCAAGTTCTGCGATATGGAATCTAAGGTCTGGAGAAATAGACATCCCTATCAAACCACGTGCTTGATCTTGCCTATTTTCCCATTTGGCTACCTTATCTTCATCTTTCAGTTTGGTTTCTTTGCCTGAGGCTATTCTGTAGAGACCTTTACTTCTAAGTAAATCCACAATGTAGGACCACCATGGAAGTAGTTGGTGCTGTCAAGAATAACTTGGCATGGAATTTCCATTTTAATATAAACTAAAGCTATAGATGCTAAAACTAAGTGTTCCAATGGAAAGATCTCGAAAAATTAGGTTGGTTAAAAAAAAATGGCTCTAAAAATAGCTTCGAGATGAAGAAGTTATGGCTTTTTGAAGAAAAGTTGATGAAGCTGTCGAGGAAGTGCAAAAATGTGCGGAAATGAATGATAATGTTATATTAAAAAAATTCCACCCCCTTTCCAAACTTAATCTAATTAGCTCAACAAAAAGAATACTTGAACTCAAGACCTCTACTCTCATAAAGTAGCTTTGGACCAAGTGAGACCAAGTGAGACCAAGTGAGCTAAACTAAAAGTTTAGTAATTTTTGGAAAAGGGGGAGGGGGAGGGGGAGGGGGGGTTGGTTTTGTTTTTTTGTTTTTTGTTTTAGTCACTGAAGCTTTAGGTTGCGTGCTTACTTGAGAAAGCTCTTTTTTACCTACAAAACAAAAAACACAAAACCCAACATGGACATACAAAGAAAAAACAAACCTTACAGCTTGAAGTTAGCTTTAGCCGGAAACTAAATATGGTTAAGTCAGCAAATCATCTTGATCGAAGAATTTCCATATGCGGGGATGGATTACAAAGGTGACCCAAATATCCCTCTTCCAGCAAGGACACAATGGGGTGACCTAGGTGAGAATTTCTCATTTTTATGTTTTCAAATTTTAAAAATTTTACGTGTTTTTTGTCTTTCAAGGCTAATTATTCAAAATGCCTATGCATATGTGAGCCTAGTTCGACTAGCAAGACAAAAATGTTTTGATAGGCGTGATGACCACCCTATAGCAGCTGTAGCACCCAACCCAGAGTTGGAAGAGGCACTGGTGGAGTTAGAGCACAATCTAGAGAGGTTGACCATTGAAATTCCAGAGACCAGGATGGATGATCTACTTCTCCGGTACCAGAGACATGTAACTAGGGCTCCAGGACCACTCAGGCGACTGTTATGTTGAGTTTCTCACACCATAGTTTGCTATCATGATCATCATCATGCTTAGTTGTTTAGTCTTTTAGGGCTACATTTTTAATTTTTGTATCAACATATTCAGATAGTAAAGGCCACATGGCCTTATTTCCTTAGATGAAATATTTTTGTGAAACAAACTATCTACAAACTTTATCTAATGGAAAACTACTACTTAATTTCATTTTATTTTTTTCAATATGTGGATGAATATTTATTTTACTTACAAATGTTGTAAATGTCTATTTAACACATGGTTGGCTAGCGTGTTAGTTAATGTGTTTAAATTTCTTGGAATGTGTTGATATTCAATATAATCAACTGCCTTTCCAAAAGACGAACTCGTAAAAACATTCTTAACATTGATGGAATGTTTACCGTGTAGACACTATTTAAATGTAATATTACGAGTTGCAAATCTAACCTAACAATCGAATGTTGAATTCCAAATGAAATGGCATCAGATAATAGTTCAATAACTGCAATATATTCTGCTATGTTATTTGTTGTTTGAGCAAGGCATATCCCTTGAATGGAAATTAACTCATCGTTGGGTGAATAAATAACCCAAGTTGCGGAAGACAAATTCTGAGTACTATGCCTAGCACCATCAGCAAAGCCAATGTAAGTTTGAGGAGACGTTGACATCTACAAATCAAGTGTAAAACAAGATAAGCATGAGAACTAGTAGTGGATTGTAAAAAATGCTAAAAATACTACACACAAAAATAAAATGTAAATAATGTACAATCTTCATGAAATATTTATGCATAATATTTATTTAGGTAAAGGCCATTTATGGGCTTTCCCAAAGAAACACCATCATAATCGAACAACTCATAGGCTTCTTTAGCTAATACATGTTCTACAATGTAAGGGCCATACCACACAGGCTTGAATTTACCTGCACCTAGTTTATAATGAGCTTGACCATTGATCTGAAAATGTGTGAGCATCCTCTGACACTTTGCAAGCTTGTAAAATTATATATTTAGTTCATACTTTATTCACATATGAATAATCAAATTTTCATGAGCTTAAAGATGAAAAATATCGAAAGCATAAAAATTACATAAAGCAAGAGACACAACCAGTTGACGATGGAGTTCACCCCTCTTGGTCCACGTCTCCGGGTCCTGATCAAAGGCTAGGACGCTTTATTGATCTCACTACAAAGTGAGTACATCAATAATATTTGTCTAGCAGAGTCAAGTTGATGATGGAGTGGCAATGTTTCCCTTCAAGAAACATCATCGTACAAAGAACTCTCACTAACCATATGACTTGACTTTACAAAGAGGCGATTGCGCCAAAGTAAGGAGGACTAATCAGCAAAGTTCCTCGTACTAAAACTCAAGATCAAAAAGCTATGATGACTTCAAAAAGTCTCTTACATCAACTTCACCATTCTAGAATGTGCTCACAGGCATTAATGGCTACTGTCAGATGACAGGCCTTGACCTCAACTTCCCAATGCAACTTACAGATCTCAAAAAGGTCCAATATTGGCCAAGTTATGCCTCCAAAGGAATATTACAGGCACCAAGAACACAAATTCGAGTTGTTCTCCTCACAACTCCTTCACTCTGATGTAATGGAAAATTATTTTTATAATCCACAAGCAGGTCCCTGGGTCAAACCCATGGACCTCTTGGGATTAGGTTGGCAAACATAATGGTATTAACATAGAAATAAATGGTTTTAATTGATATACACCTGCGCTATATATATCATATGGTTTTAACCAAGTGTAAACATAGAATACATTGATCTGGTGGATATGCATGAATCTCCATGCCATATAGTTATTACCAATGTTAGTTAACATAGTATTCAACACCCTATGGTGATATCAGTCTTCGACTCGTGGCATATATGTGGTTGTAACCAAATCCTGATGGTGGTATATGACTATGCCACATATATCAACCCTTTATAATGAAGTTTAACATTAGACTTCATGGAATATGGCATATATTAATCTTTTGCACCCAACGTGATTTGATATGACTATTTAAACAATAGTTTTAACATATCACATATACCAACTCCGCAGCACTATGTTGTTTGGTGAATGGTTACACATTGATACGTACGTAACTTTAGAGTATGACGTTATAACCAATCATCCAATGAGGCATGTAGCGTTGACACTTGTGCTACCTTGGTTTGACTGTATGATGTGGTTTTTGTGCTAAGTTTCCCCCCAAGTTGGAGGCTCCCATGCTAAATTTGGAGGCACATTAATATGATCTTTGGGTTTGCCATGTTGTTAATGTTGGTTGGAGCTCCAGTAACTATTTTGAATAGCTCTGAAATGATCCATGTGTTTGGAGGAACACTTGATATGGTGGCTTTGCTAACCCTTCCCCCACATTCCATTACAATAAAAATTAAATACAATATGGTGCCTTTGTATAACAAAGCCAATAACGTGGTGCATTGGTAAAGATTTTGTAATGTTGGTTTTGAGGTTGCAGGTTCAACCCCTGAATTTGTAGTTTGACCTCCACTTTGACTTGACGTTGACTTGTCACATGTCCTATTATGAGACTACCACTTGGCCTGCTCTAGCCCCTTTTTTTTTGTTGGAGAAAACTTCAGAACACATTTTCTCCCTCAAACGGAGGCCATTTTGCAAAATGAATATACCATTGGAATCAATGTGATGAGATACTCGACTTGGTGTTGGTTTCATGAGCATCTAAGACTGGTGAATTTTAAACATGTCAGTATCTACTGCAATTCATGACCATCTTGGTATTAAAACATTACATAGCCAATATGATTAGACTCAATCAAGATCCAGTTGAGTCATACCTCCCTACTAAAATACTTTTGGTCCTCCAAAAGATTATTACAATAAGGAATTATTGCATCAATCATCAGTACATAAATAGTCTAGACCTTATTACAAACTCAGCTAGACTTACTGATGTGATGAGAAATCACAGACACGCAATTGACAATTTACACATAGGGCATGAAATCTGTCCAGTTCCAAGTAAGCAACTTTGATAGAAAATTACATTTTTCCTTTCTAGTTCCCGTTGCTTCCCCTTATCTCAATTGTGCTGCTATTGATTCATATTATAGAATTGGACATGCCATCTCTGAATGTCCTTTCTTCTTACATTGTGAACACACTCTCTCTCCTCAGTATGTATTTGTCATCTCTGTGCTTGATCTCTCTGAGCTTTGTTTTGACTGTGCCGAGTCTTTTCCTGACTGTACCAAAGTATTTCCCTGAATTTTCTTTATTGTAGTGTTATGTCATCCTTTCGCGGACAACTTTTTGCAGCATGTACCTTCTTATTGTAAACTTTTTGCTTCTAGCATTCAGCTACACAATGGTTGTTACTTCCACAAAAACTACATGGATAAATCTTTTTAACAATCTTTGTAATAAAATTTTGTTTAAAAGTATCACCTTCTAAATCACTACTAGAATCACTCGTCTGCTTACCTTTATGATCCGGTATATTTTTCGACATTTGTTTGGGATAATGAGCAACACCAATATGTTATGTGACCTTTCTTCCACAATAGGCACATGTTGATTGGTCAAATCCCAATCCCTCCTATTAGGGTATTTCTTGAACTGATATTGGTAGGATTATGCCTTAGTCATGCTTGCCGAGGCCTTTACCTTTCTGATATCCCAGTTTGTTCATCAAATTCATACCAATTCCTTTGGTATGTTTCTTGGAAGCTCCAATCTCATGATCATTTTAAGCCTCTTCCTTCTCTTTTTATGAATCAATTTCCGGAGATGATGGTACATAAGAAAGTTCTTCATAAGGTGAGGAAAAAGTACCAATCACTTCTTCCACTGACTATGATTTTGGCGTAGTAGATGGATATGAACTTTCTTCATCTGAATGACGAAGTGGATATACTTCATTGTCTCCAATTATAGATGGAATTCGATCTGAGAGACTTCCCCTTTGTTGATTTCTCTGCATGGCTTCAATCCTTTCTTGTAACCTTTGTTTTTCTTCTTGCAATGCTTGCACCATGCATCGCAATGCAGCGTTCTCCTACCGATATTATTAATTGAATTCTTCCAATTCCTACAACTCACTTTTCTTCGTGCTTCTACTCATCCTTGCAATCTGTTGATCCATATTTAAACAGGAATGCAACAAATTACAGAGATAACCATAAGTACAGAGATGCAACAAAAATAACACTTCATCTCATTATGTAAAATGCTGAAATATGCTTACAAATAGAAATGGAAATAAACTAGCTCGGGCAACGTTAGCTTATCTCTGAGGAGAGATGTGATGGCTACATGCCTCTGAACTATCTTACAATGATGCTCAAAGGCCTATTTATTGTTGAGAAAAAATAGAAAACCCTAAACATCCAAAAACCTAACCCTATGAGATGAAGCACCAAACTATGGGCCCCGTTTTTGGTAAATTGGTACATCAATTTCTTGGTGTCATAACTTTGGCATACGATCTCTGTTTGATGCACACAATACCTTGTTAGAAGGATCTATCCAAGGACTACAACTTTGGGATGGACAACATGGGACATGGACCCATGTTGCTCCAATTTATCCCAAAAAAATGTCATTTAGGGCCTCAAAACGACACCGGAAGTTCAGGACCCGAAAAACTACTAAAAATAGTAAATTGTGCTACAATTAAGGAAATATAAAAACTAAAAGAAACAATGGTGGGGTCCAAGCAGAATTGGCGGGTGGCCACCAATATCCACCTGGATCATCTGCTCAGAACCTGCTCCGATACCAAAAATAATATGAAAATGTGTGATCGTCCTCTAATACTTTGCAAGATTTCAAAATAATGTCTTTAGTTCATAATTTATTCACATATGAATAATCAAATTTTAATGAACTTAAAGATGAAAAATATTCAAAGCATAAAGATGACATAAAGCAAGAGACACAACCAGTTGTTGACGGATTTAAGCCCTCATGGGCTACGTCTCTGGGCCATGCTCAAAGGCTAGGTTGCTTTATTGATCTCGCTGTAAAGTGAGTACATCAATAATCTTTATCTTGTAGATTCAAGCTAATGATGGAGTGGAAATGTTTCCATTCAGGAAACATCCTCCTACAGAGAACTCTCACTAACCATCTGAATCGATTTTACAAAGAGTTGATTGTGCCAACAAGGAGGACTATGCAGCAAAGGTTCTCGTACTCAAACTCAAGATCAAAAAGCTATGACGACGTCAAAAGTTCTCTTACATAAACTTCACTATTTTGGAATGTTCTCACAAGCATCAATCAATACTGTCAGACGATATGCCCTGATCTCAGCTTCCCAATGTAACTTACAAATCTAAAAAAGGCCCAGTATTGGCCAAGTTATGCCTCCAAAGGCATATTATAGGAACCAATAACAAAAATTCGAGTTTCTCTCCTCACAACTCCTCCAGTCTGGTGTAATGGCAAATTATTTTTATAGCCCATGGGTAGGTCCCAAGGTTAAACCCGCTGAACTTCGAGATTGGGTTGGAAAACAGAATGGTATTAACATAGAAATTGAAATTTTTAATTGATATACACTTGCGCCATATATATCATATGGTTTTAACCAAGTGTAAACATAGAATACAGTGATCTGACGGATATGCATGAATCTCCATGCCATATAGCTATAACCAATGTTATTTAACTTAGTATTCAACATTCGGTGGTGATATCAATCTTCGACCCGTGGCATATATGTAACCATAGCCCACTTGGTGTGCTCTGGCCCCTTTTTCGCCTATTGGAGAAAACTTCAGAACATGTTTTATCCCTCATAAGGAGGCCATTTTGCAAACCGAATATACCACTGGAATCAACGCGGCGATCTCTTCAACTTGGTGATAGTTTCATGAGAATATAATACTATTGAATTTTTAAACATGTTAGTATCTATTGATATTCATGACCATAATAATTGACCAACTCATAGGCTCCTTTATCTAATACATGTTTACAATGTATGGGCCATACCACATGGGCTCGAATTTACCTGCACCTAATTTATCATGAGCTTGATCAGAGACCAAGACTAAGTCACCCTCTATATACGAATGAGGGTTCACACTTTGATCAAATTGGGCCTTAACTTTTTTTTATGAGCCTCCTAGCGAGAGCGACCTCACGACGGGTTTCATCTAGACGTGTTAATTGCAAAAACACTCTTCCTCTATAGAGGTAGCTAGTAATAATTCAATGGCTAGTTTTAAAGATGGAATTTCACATTTAATCAAAAAAATTACCTCTAAACCATAAACAAGTTGGAAGGGAGTAAAACCTATGGATGTTTTTACAGTGGTACGGTATGCCCAAAAGGTTGGGAAAAGCAGGGTATGCCATTTTTATTTATGAATACCAACTATCTGTTTGATCATGTTTGTCAAAAATTTATTGACAGCTTTGACTTAGCCATTTTCTTGTGGATAATAAGGTGTAGAGCTATCGTGGTGAAGGTTGAGTTGTGAAAATTGTTTAGTCATCATAAAAATTGCGAAAATAGATACCATGGTCCGTAACTATGGCATATGGTATGCCGAATCAAGAAATTACATGATTAAAAATGAAAAGTGTTGAGTTTCACCATCGTCTTGGTATGTAGGCATCACCTCGACCCATTTCATAAAATAATCAACTGCAACAATAATATACCCATGCCCCCCAGCCGAGTGAGGGTTACATGTAACCAAATCTATGACCATTTTGCAAAAGGACCAACAACTATAATAAGGTGAAGAGGAGATGGGGGTGCTTGCATCTTGTGATCATAAACCTGGGAATTATGGGATTTTTGAACTAGAATGATGCAATCCTTAAACATAGATGGCAAAAGATAACCATCGCGCAATATATTTTGGCCAGTGACAGACCCAAACATATGACTACCACATGCTCTGGAATGTCAATCATTCAATATTTTTTCAGCCTTTTGAAGAGTTAAACATCATCGAAAAATGCAATCAGAACCATGATGACAAAGAGTGTCTACAACAATATTATATTTTTGGGATTGGTAGCAAATGTGATGACGATGAGTTCGAGATAATTCAGGCCTAAAATTTTGGGTATGAAACTATATAGTGATGTCTTCGTACGAGGGATCAAACGTAATGATTAGAAAGAAATATTCATCAGAAAGAGAATTCTCTACCACTGTTTCGGTATCAATATAAGGAAGGTCACATAAAAACTCAAAGAAAACTAATTATTTCTTTGATTTAGATCTTTCGAGTTCTAAATCAAATTCCTGTAATATAACTATCCATTTTGAGTATTTTCCCTCTAGCAATTGTTTGGTAATAATATACATCATAGGGTTGCAATCCAAAATGACAGTTATTTTTCACAAAAATATATAGTGACGAAAACGTTGAACGACTTGAACAATTGCCAAGGCTAGTTTCTCCACATGTGCATAGATTTCAGCTTAGATAGTAAATCACATGTTCATTGTTAAATTCATATTCTTGTACTAAAACCATTCCTATGATTTCATTTGAAGAAGCTATATATAGAAATTTATCCCGATGATAATGAGGTGGATGCAATAATAGTGCATGGGTCAACGCGTATTTTAACACATCAAAAGTTTTTTCAGCAAGCCCATCCTAAATGAAAGGAATGCAAAAGTCAAGTAAAACCCTGGGTTAGTTCGGCATAGTTATGGATGAAACTACACAAAACATTTTCTTTCCCTTGCAAAACTTTGGAGTTGACAAAGTGTAGAAGGAGCAAGAAAGTTCATAATTGCATCTACCTTCAAACGATCGACACGAATTCCTTCTTTTGAAACTATAAAACATAGAAGTCGAATAGATTGTATGCAAAAAATGCATTTGTGAAGATTCAAACAAATATTTTAATGCCTACATCTAATGAAAATTTCTTTCAAATGTGATGGATGATCTTGCCATTTCATCGAATGGGTCGGTAGATCATCTAGGTAGGGTTGAACAATATGTTTGATATCATGAAATGCGTAAGACGTTGCTCTTTGAAAAGTCATGCCAACTTTCTTCAAACCAAATGGGAGTTTGCGATAAGAGAAAGTTCCCCATGGATAAATGAATGCATTTCTTGTTGATCAACAGGGAGTATGTTTATTTGATTGTATCCGGAGAATCCATCCATAAAAGAGAAAATATCATTTCTGGCACAATCGTCAACAATTTGATTGATATACAAGGTCGATTAATTTTCCTTTGGACAAGCTTTGTTAATATCCCTGTAATCGACACATACTCTAATGGTTCCTTGTTTTTTATTGATTGTTATAATGTTTGGTACCCAATCAGTTAATGGAACAGGGTAAATGAAATCTTCTTTTAACAGTTTTCAACCTTAGATTTTATAACAACAACATTTCGCGGATGAATCAGACACAATCTTTGCCTAAAAGGTCTGGCATCTAGATAAGTCTTGATTTCATGGACTATAATACTAGGGTCATTCCTGGCATTTCTTTGTAAGACCAGGCAAAAATGTCGTGGAATTCCTGAAAAAAGGCTTTATATGTTGAAATTTCTTCCAAAGAACAAGAAGCACCTATATGAATATTTCCACTAATCCTGGTTTGACTGAGATGTTGATGGGCATTGTTACTAATTTATTTCCTAAATCCTTTTCAAATTTGAAATAAAGGATAGAAATCGAACATTCACGATCATTAACAATCTTAGGTGAAAATATAGATGAAAAATTATTCTCTATTTGCCAAGGCAAGGTACGAAAGATGAGCGATCATTTTTAGATGTTGTTTTGGAAAAGGACTGAACTACCTGATAGCCAATTCAAAAGGGCTAAGAGGCATCTCACAACCATATAAGCTTAATTCTAACTCTAAAGGCACTTTCCAAGGATCAGAAAACTTAGAAATTCTTAATGTAATCATATTGACCTGGGCAACATTATGAGGAAAATTTGGTGGAGGGAACGTGAAATTTCCCATCAATGATGATTCTTTAAGAAGACCAACACCAAAATCTTCAAATGGAGTAGTTGATTTTCCAACAAAAGGAATGCTACCGGGAGAGTTAGGGTCTGAAGGATAATAGGACAATTGATCTACTTTTACACTTTTCTCTTTATGAGGAAGCATAACCATTCAAAAAAATGAGGAGACCACTGTAGACATGGCATAAGTCCAACTTTAGCCTAGTAAAAGGTTATAATCAAGTCGAGCATCAACAACCTCAACTTCAATCGCAACGGTTTTACCCTCTAATTCTATGGGCAAATCATTCAAAATTCCATAAGGTCAAAAACTTCTTCCATCAAAGGCCTTCAAAGTCGTGGGAGACTGATTGATTCTTGGAAAAACTAAAGCTTTCCAACAAGAAATAGACATAATTTTATGCAACCGGCTCACAAAATAGAAGAAAATATAGTTCAAATACTTCAAAATCCTTTTCAAGGGGGAAACCTACTTTACATTACACAAATTAACAATTCTTGGATGATACAAATGACAATACCTCCTTTCTATATATATGAGTCTAAGGGGTCACAATATAACCAGAGCCGACATAACAATAATAATGTAAAGGCACAAAAATAACAATAGTGGGCTTCTATGGGGCACAACAATAACAATAAGGGGTTACAATGACAATAAGGGAAAACACTAGTATTATAGGGACCTAACATGCCCCTCCCCTTTAGAAAAGTGTTTTCCTCAACACTTGAGTAGTTTTGGATGCTTTTGTATAAAATCTTCATCCTCCCATGTGGAATCTTATGCGATTAAGTTCTTCAACTTGATGAGATACTCTGAAATTGATCAATTTCTTAGTTGTCGAGTTCTTGTTTTTGTGACTGCTTCAGGTTCCAATATGAATTTTCCTTCCTTGTCATTTTTTGGCAATACTTTTTGAACTAGGAGCTTGTCACCTATAACCTTCTTTAAGCATGAAACATGGAAAAATGGGTGCAATCAAGAAGATGTAGGAAGCTCCAATTTGAATGCCATAGTACCAATCTTTTGCAACACCTTGTACAAATCGTAATACTTTGGTGATAATTTATTATCCTTCTTAGCTTGCTTGAGGGACAATTGTTTGTATGGTTGTAGTTGTAGAAATACTCAGTCACCTACATCAAAACTTCTTTCACTGCAATGTTGATCTGCCTATTGTTTCATTCTATTCTGCGCCAAAGTGAGGTTATCATTTAAGATTGGAGAATTTGTTGTTGATGCTTGAAGTGATCTTCCACTACTTGAACCTTAGAATTTTCTCTTAAATATGATGTGATGGACAGTGGATGATATCCATAAAGTGCCATAAATGGGGTCATTTTTGTTGCAGTATGGAA
>APFE031459775.1:28582-73924 GCA_000404065.3 Pinus taeda | reverse complement strand
CTCCCATGGATAGCTTGATATTATGGCACTTTCTAGAGAAATTTATGGTTCCTCCATTTTCAACCATCACTTGACACTTTGGTGCTAGATATATGAAGAAATTCAATTCCTTGCCTATTTTTCAATGAATAAAATTATGGGTACCTCTCGAATCAATCAACACTATTACCTTTTATTCTTGATATGTCCTTCTAGCTTAAGAGTTTGAGGAGTGGTAATTTCACATAGTGCATTACAAGATATGGTCAAATTCATTTCTTCTTTCTCTAGGGTTTGTTCCTAGTGCATATCCTCTTCTTTTGATGTTTCTTGTTCCTTTTCTTCCTCCTCTTCACAGTCTATGTAAAATAATTTCTTCTCAACACACTTATTACCTTTAGTGTATTTTCTATCACAACTATAATAAATCCATTTTGATATTTTTTCTTCCAATTGTTGTGGTGTCAACCTTGTACGTTGTGGAAGGCTAGGGGAAACAACACTTCCATATTTATAGTTGTGAATGGTAGGCTTCCTTGTTGCCATAATTTTGCTTTCAATTTTTCTTTGCCAGCCTAAATGCATTCTGTAATGAATCAGATTCCCAAAGGTGACCCTCATGTTGGATGTTATCCTTTAATGTCCATATGAACACATCAATCCTATGCTACACTGGAATATATTTGACCCTTATATTCAATTTTTGGAAGTCCTCAATGTGCTCTACCATTGAACCCTTTTGTTTGAGATTTATCAGTTGGCTAAAAATAGTGTTATTTTTTGTATCCTTAGGATGTGCTATCATTTCTTTTGTAAAAATTACCCAAGTGACAATTTTTTTACAAGAGAATAAAAACTAATTGGGTTCCAAATATAAAGTTGCAATGCATACCTTTTGTGTATTTTGCACATTATGGAGATTGAAATATTCCTCCATTTGTAGTATCCATGTTATGGAATCCTTTCCATCAAACTTCCACATATCGATCTTTGGAACATGGTGGGTCTTCAATCCAACATTATAGTCTATGAAATCATAATGAACATTTCTTTGTTCTCATAATGAGTTCCTTTACTACCCTTTCTCCATTAATAAGAATTTCTTTAGAAGCTTTGTCAAATCTATCTTCAAATATTCCATGTTGCCTTTAAGTTTTGCTTCTATACCATCCATCTTAGCTTCCATGCCATCCATCTTAGCTTCCACAACATTCATATTAAATTCCATGCCTTTCTTTAAACCATCCATCTTAGCTTTTGTTACTTTTTGTGAGAGTAAAATTTGTTGCACTTCTTCTCGTAATTTTGATATATCATGTTGCATTTCTTCCTCTTCTTCATGAGTCATGGTAGAGATTTTAGGTTGCTTACTAGGTGTTTCCATTTTCTTTCTTCCAAGCATAATTTAATGATAATTATGCTTCACTATGTCCTTTGAATTCCTTCAAACTAATTTTTTCAAACCAAACTTATGCAAAATTTTAAAAAGACTACACACCTTTTTTCTCTTTGTAGGAGCACAATATTGAATCTGTTGTGTCTCTGTAATTGCGGATCTACAAGGTCTAAAATTTAGTCTTGTGGTAGCCCTATAATTCGTTGTTCCAACCCCACCAGTCTGATCAATATTGGATTCTCCAAGAAAGAGTTAGTCCAAATCTCCCACGATGGCCTGATTATACATTTGTTCAATAGAAATAACTTGTACGAAGTGCCATGTGTCATTGTGTTTCCCTTGGAACATGAAAATTATACATAGAAATCTATAGTCCGTCCTATTTTTGTACCTTGTTTCTAAATTTCAATCTGATTCTTGGAGAGAACCTATGACAGTTTTCCCCAGGTCACCTGTTTGAGATATAATTCAGGAGCCTTCAAAAACCCTAACTTCCTTGGATCATATATCCTAAAATATAGAGAGACAAGATCTAAAATTCATACATGAGGTTCATCAAGATTTTTCCACAAATGGGATTTAATTTCAGGTTCCAACATATCGTATAAAAAACGTTATAGAGAAAATTCTACGATGACCCGTTTGAAGCAGTGAAACTCTAGAAACCAAAGCTCTAATACCAATTGTTATGCAACTAGCTCACAAAATAGAAGAAAATATAGATCAACGACTTTAAAATCAATGCCTTCGAGGGGGAAACCTCATTTACATTACACAAATTAACAATTCTTAGATGATACAAATGACAAGACCTCCTTTCTATATATAGGAGTCTAAGGGGTCAAAATATAACTAGAGCCGACATAGCAATAATAATGTAAGGTCACAATAATAACAATAGTGGGCTTCTATGGGGTACAATAATAACAATATGGGGACAACATGGGCACAATAATAACAATAAGGAGCTACAATGACAATAATAATAAGGGAATACATTAGTATTATAGGGAGACTGATTATTTTTGTAGAACCTAAAGCTTTCCAACAAGCAATAGACATAATGCATGTACACACTCCTTCATTAATTGCTATTCAAAAAACTCATCTAGCTTTGACAAAAACTCATAACTAAATTTCCAGTTGATGTGGTAGTCATGGTACATGATTTTTTAGATAAAAAATAAGTATATTTGAGTCCTGAGGATCTACTTCTCTTATAGATGATAATAGTAATTTCCTTTGTGTTGGACAAGTCTCAAGCACTTGAAGAGTTGACATTACTGAAGGTGACATAGCTAGATCTGCTATTCTTCAACAATGTTGTAATTATGAGCAGCTCTAGCACGAGGATTAAAAGTTGACTTATGAAGAAAAAATTTAGTAGGCGGTCAGAATATCATATCAAGATTGGATTTTCTCAATATGCAAAGGTTCAGAAGTAGGAGGAGCAGATGTGGAGTTTAGATTAGGTAAACTAGAATCATCTGCATCTACAATAGGACTTTTTGATCCATAGTCTTTGGATCTCGTAGCTACCATAACTGGTGAAGACATCATCATGATTTCCGATGTTGTGGAAGAGGAATATGGTATACGGGAGACCATATTACTGTCTGAAGGAGGAAAAGGATCCTTCAAAATAACTGGAGTAGGTGAACCCTTAATGAATTTAGAAACTTCAGTGGGATGAAGGCACTCCTTAGTGTAATGATCTTCATCACAGGTTAAACAAGGATAACGAGGTTTCTTCTTTTTGTCAGAGGGTTCTTTCTTGTTTGATTTCTCCTTAGGGGTAGTGTTTTCTTTCATTTTACCTTTTCCTTTCTTTTTACCTCCATATTTCTTGCTCTTGCTAGTAGTTGAATCTATGGCATTAATTTCAAAAGTAATTTCAAGAGAAGGATCTTCTTCGGGTGAATCAGCTAAAGCCAAAATCTAATTTTGCTTAGAATATTTATTTTTAGGCTTATATTGTTGGTTGACAAAACCAATCACACCATAAATGATGTGTGATCTTGTAAATACTAGATTGGTTTGACCTGGACGAGGCAAATCTAGAATTTTTTCATACAAAGTGCCAAATTGAGTATAAACGAGATCTAAGTACAGAGCATAAGCAATAAATTGTTCTTTAGTTACAACACCGCCCTTGGAAACATCTTCAATAATTATTGGTAAAAGTGATTTTATGAATCATTCGTCCAAAATCTAGCGTGGAATATAAACTTTAATCAAATGACATCCTCGCCTCCATTCATGAATATGATCTGAAATATGGGTTGACGTTGACTATTTTAAAGAAGTTAAAAGTTCAATACCATTATCGTAACGAATGGGTAACTGAAAATGTGTCAAAAAGGAAGTGGCTATGGGATTGAAATTACTAAAAGAACCTCGTGGTAACTCAACATACCATTTGTTCACCAAACATGTTAAGGTTCGTTGGAAAATATGTAATCTAATGGAATCATTGATTAACGAGTTTGACACACACCAAAGATGATAAGTCATGACATAGTTTGATGGGTCTTCTCCCGATTTACCTTCAAATTTTGGAATGTCAGTGGGTAACTTTGTAGGGATTAGTGTCCAAAATGGTAGATAAAATATGGGATCATTTTTTAACTAAGATAGGTCTGGTAAATCCAAAGTTTCAATGAATTTTAACCGATTGTTAGGATCCTGTTGCAGGTATTGATAACCTTGAGGGACAAGTCTTGTTCCTAGAGCAGTATACCTATGATATCCTATACTAGCCTAAGACGTTGGAATTTTCACACCTCCCGGATATCTAGGATGATCCATACCATATTGCGGTTGAATAGGTACTTGAAAAGTATGATAGAGGTACGATTGATTCTGGAAAGGAGGACACTGGCCCATTTGATCCGGGATAAAATATCCTTGAAAGGGTTGATTCTAGTAAGGTTGACCCTGGAAGAATTGAATTTGAAAAGTTTGGTCTTATAAAGGATGCCATTGAAAAAACTGACTTTGAGGTTGACCTTGCAGAACCTGCCCTTGAAACGACTTTTTCACATACGGTATACTAGACTACACCAAAGGTAGTTGGGGTATAGACTGAATTGTAGAAAGAGTATGATAAGAATATACCTGAGGAGTAGTCTGAGTAGTTGGTTGTACCATTACTTGAGAAGTAATGGGAAAAATTACCTATGATACTCCTAGAATGGGATTTCATGGTGAAGCCGTAATTGGATTATGAACAGATTTTTGCACAACAGGACAAACTAAGGTTTGTGGAGTACTTGGGACATGTTGCTGCAATGGTCGTTGAACAAGTGTCAATGGATTATCCTGAAAATGATGTTGAACATGAATTCCTTGAACAAGCATTTGATGGATAGATTGTCTGACTGACTGAACAGGTTGATAATTGAGTACTTGAGGAGAAACTAGCAATGGCTATTGGTTATATGATGAATTCTAGATAGTGTTCATCCCACGGAACAAAGTACCAACAATGGGTTGAGATACAACAGGTTGACCCAAACTGGCTTGATGTACCTGACCATAAAGTGGATAATTTCCGGTAGGAGGTTGTCCTCCAACTATAGGATACGTTCCAACTAAACATTGTCTTCTTGGGGGAGGATGTGATGGTTTCCCCCCAAGTGGGTAATAACCACCTATTGGGTTTGTTTGAGAATTACCTACATTGTCGGAAATCATGTTTATATATTGATCAGATGTCAAGCCCTGAAGTGTAGGATCAGTTAACCCAATTGACATAGTTAAAGGTTGATTTGAGGGAGAAGCTCCTGAATATGTCCCAGAAAGAGATTTATATCTAAGGGGAATTGATGGGCCACCATATAAAGCTGATTATGGAGGAGTAGGAAACATAGAAATATATAATGACATGGCTCCGAAAATCATTCTAGAATAATCAAAACCTGGTACAATATAAAAACGAGAAGTGTATCATGGAATTCCTTGACCTAAAAAGTTCAAAGGTGTAAAATACCAAGGGTCAGGTTGAAAAGAGGAAAAGAGAAGTTCCTAAAAATCAGTTTGGTCACTGGTAAAAACTAGCATATTAAGTGTTTCTTCCTCTTCGTCAAAATAAATTTATTCGATATTAATAAGAATAGGAGGTAGACTATCGGTAATAAGGAGTTTTACTCATGGTTATCGTGGAGGAGTAGGGGCTAAAGAAGCTGAAGGTGATTCAGTTCCAAAAATGTTAGACTCTGGTTCTTCAATATCTAGTTCAGCCAATTGGGAATCCATAGTTTCTCTAGTATCTGATTTTGATTGAATAATTTTGGTAATTATTGGATCAATTATTTCTGAGTGTGATACTAGTGTTTGAGGTTAATCCTAGTCATATTTTATTACTTCAGATCCTAGAATAGTAGATGTTTCTGGTTGATTTACTTCATTTCCCATTACATCAGATTCTATAATAGTAGAAGTTTTAGGTTCATCTATAGTCTCGGATCCTTTTGATTTTGATTTTTTAGTTTTAATCTTTTTTAGCTGACTCAACGTATATTCAAGGGGTTGACCCATCAATCTACGTGATTGTCTCGGTAATTCAGCCATGATGAATTTTCGAATTAATAATTGACACAATATCAACATTGCACCTAAAGTCTCTAGAAAGTGAAAAACAAACAAAGTAACATGCGCTAATAAATATAGAAATTCAAACCATACAAACTCATCTTTCACAGAGATTAATATTTACTAGTTGGTGATGAAATCCAATGTGACAAAGATCAAAGTGATTTTTTTTTATAGATATGAGCGTTTGGAACCAGTTACCCTGACAACTTGCTTAATGAAACAATCTGGTGCAAGTAACTTTTCTTATGTCATATTGAGAAAATATTACCCTCCAAAAAGTCCAGGTGAGTCTAGTCAACATCTGTTCTAGGTACAACAAGACCTTCCATCTGTCGTCACCTTAGGTAGAGCCCTAGGATTATGGTCACTAAGTTTACCAACTACAATAATTTCACATAGGGGGAC
The DNA here is from genome assembly GCA_000404065.3 of Pinus taeda. NCBI lineage: Eukaryota > Viridiplantae > Streptophyta > Pinopsida > Pinales > Pinaceae > Pinus > Pinus taeda. The sequence continues at coordinate 67,548 of APFE031459775.1, read as the reverse complement.
AATTGTAAATCAAACATACACAAAAGGGCATAGTAACAAAGCTCAATCCCCTTGAAAGCTTATCAACATGGTTAATTGGAGGTTTACTTTCAAGTGGCCCCAAGTACCTTTTGGCATCATTTTAATATGTGAAAATTGCTCTATCATAGCCAATGAAGTGACCAAATCTGACATGATCTCGTGTTTAACTCATGTATAAGAAGAGCTTCCTAAAGAAAAACTGAAATAATTGGATTTCTCTCCCTAACTCAAGATACTATTATTTGTTTGTAGCTTTGGAAAGTTTACTTCCTTCCCTATTCCAAAGCCCTACACTTAAGTTACTGTAGGTGGTAAGAGCCCTAAAAAATTTAAAATACTAATTGATTGTATTTAACATTGTGTTTTTAAGCTATTATTTACTCAATAGGTAATGAGAGTGAAACTAATGATATTAAGACTCGACTCGAAATAGAACATGCAATTTGTAATCTATTGTTCAATGAAATCCTATATACAAAAAAGTGAGAGTTTCTTTGATTTTCGTTTCAAATAAAAAATGTAAAACTCAAAACTTAACTTAGAATTATTTTCATCAGTAAGTCAATTCCACTTTGAATGCAATCCAGATGCACAGATAAACTAAGATTTCAAATTCTCCTAAAGAACAAACAAACTCAAAATGTCCTTTATCACTAATAACTCAAAATTTTCAAAACACCAAGGAATCGAACAAGGGTTGAAAAATGTAGTTTTCCTAATGAATGCTTTTAACTAATGGTGCCAAAAGAACAATTATTAAGGAATTCAAAACTGAAAAGAAACAAATTCTTTTTAATCATTTAGAAATGACAATCATTCTTCATAAAAACACACTAATTTATGAGAAACCCTAATTTGCAATTAAACAAAGAATTTCTTCATAAATAAGAAAGATTGATATTGGATTTGGTATATTTGACAAAGAAAGACTGGAATATAGTAATATTGAAGATAACCTATCTCTTTTTGATCAAACAACAAACAAGCTAGACAAAACCTTAACCAATTGTGCAAAAGGGACCAATTTCTCAGAAATACTTAATAAATCACTAAAACAAGTTTCAAAAAGATACGAGACAACTGAAACAAATACGATGACACTTTCATAAACCAAAATTCAGGTTTTGGTTAGAAGATTTTTTTTTTTTTTTTTTAATTCTACAAACTATGCAGGTAACCAGTGTAAACCAGTGCGCATGTGCAAGTTGCTTAACAAACAAATTGCGTATATCTACGCTCTATGTATAAACAGAAATTGCATAGGTATGGGAAATCCAAGAAACAATAAAAAGAAAATCAAACCAAAAGGATATGAAAGATCATAAGTTTGCTATGACTTAGGTCCAACTAAATAAAAAAGACCAAAAAGAAAAACTAAGAAAAGAAAAGAGAACAATAACATTCCTAATGTAAATTTTAGGGGCGAATCTTAGCCCAAGGGCGAATTTTATATAAAACACCGATTTTATATAGTTAGCCCAACATTTATTTAAAAAATAATTATTTACTACATTTTAGCCCAAAAAAAAAGGCGGATAAACCATGCAAAGGCTGATTCACCTAGTTTGGGAGTTTAGATTTGCTTACAATCTTCTGATTTTCTACTTTGTGAGGTTAGATTTGTTTCAAATCACCCATTTTCTGGTTTGGGAGGTTGGATTTGGTCCCAATCGCCCTGATTTCCTATTTTTCAAATTGAGGGAAAGGTTGAATGCCTCTATAAATTTTATAGTCACCATTGAACATTCCTCAGTTCGTGAATCATGATTCGTCTTCATTCCTCAGTTGGTGACTCATTGCAAGCAGTTCGTGACTCCATCAACTCGCAACTTAGACTTGATAGACTCCATTGTTGAAAGAAAAAATCTTTACATGAATTTTCTCTATCTCCAGATCGAATGTTGCAGCTAAATACATTAATAACCTAATGGAAGATTTAATTTAACTTAGAAACTCATTTTCATGCCTTGGTTCTAGCAGCAATAGCTATATTTGATTGTTGATGTAGTCGCATAGGTAGAGGTAGTGCTAGTAGTCGCAGAGGTAGAGGCTTCACTAGCAGTGGGGTTATCACCATTCGTGTAGGTCGTGACTCATTTTTGAGTCTTCATTGCAGCACCAATATCTATTAGCTACGATTCGTCAATCTACTACCAGCAGTGGTAGAGGCATAGGCTTCACCAATAGCACCAGGGTATTGCGTTAGGTGGGATCGAGGCTGGTGCATTGAGATTATTTGTCACTCAACTTCTTTGAATGTTGTGTAATAATATTTGTATATTTATTTCTAGATTATGGTAGTATGAATTTATTTCAACTACTAGCCGACACAAGCTCAAACAGTTATGGAAAAGCCTAGACACATTCCTCTACATCCTCTACATCAAACCGTGTCTCACAAATAGATTAAAATTACCTTAAGTATAATGGAACATAAAGTGCCATTGTTGTAACTGTGCTAATGTCAAATATGCCACTTATTTGCTACTAATTCCTTCTACTTTTTTTTGTTGTTCACTATTCAGAGACTAGCATTATAGGTAGGAGACTTTCATTGTCAATACTGTCAAATCAATCACAATTAATTATAAGAGTAGCTGATATTTACTGATGATGGAAACCAAAGTATCCAAATTGTAATTGTATTTCTTATTAGGGCTTATATTAGGGCCTAGATTACATAGGTATTCCCACAAAAAAACACTTTAGAAATCATTCCTCTCATTAAGTTCCCAAATATGCACAACTATCTTTTATCAATGGTTTGCTTCAGAAAGCCAAGTTATGTCCCAAAATATGCTACTGTTAAGAAGGGTGAAAAATCATACAACAAATTCAGTTCAAATTTGTACATATAGATCCAAGGAGGTTGATAACATATATGATATGAATTTTTTCCTTAGTTAGATGCAAGAAATATGAAATCCTTCCAAATAGAAGGTTTCACTTATGCTAGAGACCTGGAAAATGAAACCCTCAGATCGACCACAGTAGTTTTCTTGAAGACTTTATTGGAAATAATACTGAGAGGGGGGGTGAACCATTATTAGTAACTCAATAATTTTTCATTTCCATAAGCAGATTTGTATACGCTACTTTAGCTAAGTAAACCAACGTGTACACACGACTGTTATTAAAGCAACCAGTGTATATGCAGAGAACTTTTGATTCACCCAATTTATCATGTATTGAACTTTAACCAGTATGTCAGATATTAATTAGACAATGCAGTAAGAACAGAATAAAGCATAATCATCACACATGAACACCAAGATATAAGGTGGAAACCTAATGTGGGTAAAACCACCTGCTGCTGTCGTTTTTGTCTTCTTTTAATAATAATAAAATTATGTTTACAATTTTGTACTGGTGCAGAATTATACGAGTACACAGGCCTCTACTTGCAGAAGGCTGCAACCTTCTCTCATTTTCCAACTACTACTGGAAGGGAGCTACAACCCCCTAGCTCTTGTACTAGCCGATATGTTTACTAGTATGTAGGTGCTGACCTACAAAAGGCTACAACCTTCTTTCTTCTTCCAACGACCACGTTTCATAAATTTTCAGACTAGATCCATCAACAACATCGTAAGTGTAATTCAATCAAATATATCTGCATCAACCAAACACCTTTTTAACCAACTACAACCGAATCAATCCATCAATCTGATCATTCAGAATACTGTCACCAGACTATAGTAACCAGAACCCAGAACTCTGCAACAACAAATAGCAGCAACTAAAACATATTTGATAAGGTATATGCTACTTTTATGTGTTGAACCTATGTCTATACACGCTTTTCTCAAAGCCAACCAGCATATACATATGCAAACATTAGTTCATAATTCTGCAGCTATTCCAGACTTTAGTTATACCCAGATCATATTATTTATAGAATGATATATGCATCAGTATTTAGATCTAGAATATTCATGAGCAAAAACACATAATGATAGTTCATTTTATGCCTTAAGATCCTAATCCAAAATTATATCTATTTCCTCATCATCCACTAAGGTTCATCCTTGGTTTAGATACAACAATGCACCATAACCCAATAACTTTCATACTAGATCTCACACTTCATCAGATATTTGATGCTTGCACGCCTTGACCTAATGATCTTATCCTCCTTTTATAGTTTTAGGCCTTTCTCAATAACATGGACCAAAACCACTTAGGACCAATACCTTGGACCAAATACCTAGGGTCAATACCTTGGACCAGATACCTTGGACCAATATCATGGATCAAAATACGATGGACCAAATACTTCGGACCAAAAACTTAGTTTTCCAAGGTATACGTGCTTTTCTTTTTGTGAAAGTGAGTGTATACATATACACGAGTTTTATACAGTGAACCTTGCATGTATACGTGGCTTGGCCAATGGTGAACTTGCAAATACCACTCTTTCTTCATTCTGTGAACACTGATCTGTAATTCTTTGTTGTTTACCTGCTATACTATGATCTTTCATCTGCACTCTGTCACATCTGATATATCTTCTATAGATTCATCTAGTTACCATATACAAGTGAGTTGTTCTGCTACAAGTGGGTTCCCATAAAGTACAACACATACATTATAATGCCATTAATCTCCCCCTTTGGACTTGATGGCAACAACAACACCAAGTCACTCTCCCCCTTTGGCATCTAGGGCAAAGGGATGACCAAGATGACTTTCAATGGTTGAATATTGATCATGCTCCCCCTAGGCACATGATGAATTCTCTGATTGAACTCCCACTTTGTTCATGCTAAGATGTACTGTATCATCTTTACTCCCCTTGAGCACATGCAGAGTCTGCAAATATTTTCAAGAAAAAATGACCTGAATTCTATAACTCAACTGAGTGATTTTGACCTCCCTATCACCAAAGGCTCATACATGCATCCATTCTCCCAACCAAGTGGGGATATAACAAACTTGAATCATCCACCCCACCAAGTGGGGATATACCAATTGTTTATACATGACTAAAATATAGCATTTATTACGTCATCCTTCCCATGCATAGTGGGGGTAAAAATTACATCATATGACCAAAAAGGGACTCATCAAAAGACTACAACAGATAGAGACAAATTATTACATCATGGGTCTTGATCTGACCTTTACATTGAATGATATACATGATATTTGTAACAGAGACCAAAAATCTAAACAAGACCATGATAGTCATCAGCAACTATCATACACCATATATGACCTGCTCCATAAGAATCTGTGAAAAACATCCAGACCATCAACTTATTTATGTCCAAAAAAAAGAATCACCTGAATCAAAACCACTATGCGGTTATGTACCAAGATCTTCTAAGATAATGCCAACAATGCATTATTATAAGCATATGCTCCCCTTGAACCTGTGCCAAATGTTCACTATCAGATCTGATCATTGCATATATCAAAATAATTATCAAGGCATCATCTTCAATCAAATATACATCAAGTTATCAACAACTTATGAGAACCAACATATTTCCACATGTCATCAGGAGATTGTAACCATCATCAAATAGAGCAGATAATTCACTGAACCATATTAGACCCCTTTCTCCTGAGTCTAGCCCATTGCTTTTCCTCAAACCAACATATACGTGATTGTGCCCATAGAAACTAGTGTATGTATGCAACTACACTTCATGAAACTCACGTATAACAACTTTTCTCAAAATAATGGCTTTTAACAGTAGGATGATGTAGCAAGTACTCCCATCTTCTGTCTGAGATATTCAAATGTCTCTCTGGGTAGTGGTTTAGTGAATATATCAGCAACCTATTCTTTGGAGGGAACATACTCCAATTTGACCTTTTGTTCAAGCACTTGTTCATGTAGAAAATGATATTTGATGGGTATGTGCTTGGTCTTGGAGTGCATGGTTGGATTCTTTGAAATACTGATGGCACTTGTATTATCATATGGAATGGAGATGGGTGGAGTACATGTGATCTGAATTTCTTGCAAGGTTTGCATCATCCAAAGTAGTTGTGTGCAGTAAGATGCAACAACCACGTATTCTGCTTCAGCTGTAGATAATGCAATTGAACTTTGTTTCTTGCTAAACCAAGACACTAACCTGGACCCCATATAGAATGCACCACCACTAGTGCTTTTTCTGTCATCAACACTTCTTGCCCAATCTACATCTGTATATGCATGAAGTGTAAGATCTGTATCTCTAGGATACCATAAACCAAAGTTCTATGTTCCTTGAATATATTTGAAAATTCTTTTGACTACCTGAAGGTGTGATTCCTTTGGATTTGCTTGGAATATTCTAGCTATTCCTACTACATGCATGATGTCAGGTCAGGTACTTGTTAGATAAAGTAGACTACCAATCATGGATCTGTAAGTTGGTTGATATACTGTTGTTGATTCATCATTTGAGCTAAGACTGCATACTGTTACCATTAGTGTACATACTGGTTTAGAATCTTCCATGCCGTAATTTTTAAAGATATATTTGAGATATTTGGTTTGTGAGAGGAAAATACCATCTTTATTTTGTTGAACTTGTAGACCAACAAAATAGGTAAGCTCACCAATCAAGGACATTTCAAATTCTTGTTGCATTACTGAAGCAAAATTCTAACTCATGGATTCTGCATTGCTACCAAAAATGATATCATCAACATAAACAACAATTATTAGAAATTTATCATTGTCAATCTTTGTATATAGATTTTTATCTGTTGATCCCTTTGAAAAACCTTGTTGGTGGAGATATTTGTCAAGATGGTAATACCAGGCTCTTGGAGCTTGTTTTAGACCATATAGAGCATTTCTGAGTCTACATACAAATTTTGCATCATTTCCAAGAATGAATCCTTCTGTTTTCTCGATATAGACTTCTTCTTCTAAGTCTCCATTAAGAAAGACAAATTTTATATCCATTTGGTATACTTTAAATTTCTGAAAACTAGAAAGAGCAAGAAACATCCTTATGGCTTCAAGTCTAGCAATGGGTGCAAAAGTTTCTTCAAAATATATACCTTCTTGTTGAGCATATCCTTTGCAAACAAGTCTAGCCTTGTTTCTAATAACTTCTCCATTTTTCGTTCAGCTTATTTTTGAATATCCATTTAGTTCCTATGATATTTTTATCATGAGGTCTAGGAACTAATTCCCAAGTATTATTCCTTTCAATTTGCTCAAGTTCTTCATTCATGGCCTTGACCCAACATTTATCTTTGCATGCTTCATTTACATTTTGAGGTTCGGTGGAAGATAGTAATGCTAGATAGCTTGAGGCTTCTGCAATAGTTCTTCTTGTCTGCACACCTGCCCCTTTTTCCCCTAAAATTTGCATTTCTGGATGATTTTTCTGAACATACCTTGACAGAGTCTTTTCTTCTACTGTTATCTCTTTTCTGGTGTTTCATTGGTTTCTTCTTCAGAATCAGTGTGATTTGATGTGGGAAAATTATCCACATCTTCTTCATTGTCATAATCTTCATTTTTTATTTGTTTTGGATTTTTGCATGCTTCATCAACCACAAAATCAATACTTTCAATAATTTTCCCAAGTCTTTTATTATAACATTTATATCCTTTACTTCGGGAAGAGTAGCCAAGAAGAATACCTTCATTTGCTCTGGGTTCAAACTTACAAAGTTTTTCATCAGTCCTTTTGATGTAACATTTGCTTCCAAAAACTTTGAAGTATTTTACAGTAGTAGTCTTACCATACCAAAGTTCACGTGGAGTTTGAGTGCTATTTACCTGAACATTTGCTTGGTTGAGAATAGTGACAGCAGAGAATGCAGCTTCACCCCAGAGGGTTGCAGGAGTTCCAGATTCATCTAGCATAGCTCGAGCCATTTGTTGAATAGTTTTGTTCATCCTTTCTACCACTTCATTTTGTTGAGGATTCCTTGTGGTGGAGAACTATCATTTTATTCCATGTTGTTCACAAAAGTCAAAGAATTCCCCTCCTCAATCAGATCTGAGGCATTTGATTTTGCGATCTGATTCATTTTCAACTAAAGATTTGAAGGCTTTTAACTTTTCAAATGCTTCATCTTTATGCTTTAGAAGACCTATCCAACACATTCCAAAAAAATCATCAATGAATAATATAAAGTATTCTTCTCCATGAGGTGACTTTTTCATTGATGGTCCACATAAATTAGTATGAACAACTTCAAGAGATTTACTTGCTGACCCTTCCTTTTCAACGAAGTGAGATTTGGTTTTCTTACCGAATTGACATGATTTGCATATAGTATTTTCATAAATGCTGATATCTAGAAGATCACGAACAACGTGGAATCTGCATGATTTTCTTATTTGAGAAAATCTTAAATGTCCCAATCTTCTGTGCCATAGCCAGTTTTCATCATTTTTTCTTAGATAACATTGTTGTTGTCCTCTCTTGAGTATGTATAGGTTGTTTAGAGTTCTTGTACCTTTGATCATGGTTTCTCCTGTATCAAGCTCACAAACAACACATCCATTTGATCGAAACACCACTTCATTTCCTTGATCACACATTTGACTTACACTCAATAGGTTATGCTTTAAACCATTAACATACATAACATCCCCAACTTTAAATTTTTCTTTCAAGAAAACAGAGCCTTTACCTTTTATGACAACAGGAATGTCGTTTCCAAATGAGACATTCATTTCCTTTTCTAAGGCATTATATGAGTGTAGTTTTTCTCTGTCACCTGTCATGTGTTTTGAGCATCCACTGTCAATGTACCAATGGTTTTCTTGTCCTTTTTCATACAAGGCTATACCACATATTTCTGTTTGCAGTTCTTTCTTTCTCCATATTTTGGGATTTAATGGAGTTTGCTCCTTTTGAGATATTTACTAAAATTTACCCTTGCATTCAGATTCTTCATGGCCAAAGTTGTTACCAATTGAGCATTCTATTTCATTTTCAAGAAGAGAAAAGTTACTATAGGAATTTTTCTTGATCCCTAGCACATTCCTTTGAATTCGTGCTTCTCTAGTCATGATGGTTTTGTAAGCAACACATTGAGCAGCTTTGTGTCCAAAATTATGACATGAGAAACATTGACCATTGAAGAAGTTCCTTCGATTATCGAATCTATTGATCTAGTGATTGTAGTTTCTATTCATCATTGAAACAAATTGAGTATGATTGACCTAAGGTTGGTTGTGACTTCTGTTTATCCTTGGAGAAAACTGAGCCTAATTTACCTGGTGATCTGCCTTATGCCTTTACTGATGATTGTCATACTGTTCACTATTCTTTGTTGCATCAAGATAGCTTTTAGTGGAGGTTGACGGCTTCTATGCTTCTTCAGTGTATCCAAGACCTATCTTTATCAGAGGAGAATGTTATACTTTGATAATTTCATTTAAGGTTTCTGATCCTCTAGCAAATCTAAGATTGAAAGATTTTGTTTTCTCAAGATCCTTTCTTAGACCCACAATTTCACATTCTAGTTTTTCATTGTGTTTTTCTCTTTTAGCAAGTTGATATGTCAAGGTATCTATAATCATATTCTTTTCTTCTAAACATATTTTGAGTTTAGAAATTTCTTCATGAAGTTCATCTTCTTCTAAAGCATCCAAAAATTTATCATCTTCAAAAGCCATTAGAAGTCTATAGTCATCCCTATTTTCATCTTCATCACTATTTGATAATCCATCGCTATCTTCATAAGTATAGTAGCTCTTTTTACTTACACTTTTTTTTTCTATTCCATTTTGCAGATTCCTTCCCTTTATCGTATTTATCTTTATGAGGACATTTGGCAGCATAATGACCGACTCTACCACAAGAAAAACATTTGAAAGGTAGTTTACCTCTAAATCTTCTGAAACCTCGTTGAAGCTTCTTGACAAAGTTTACTTCATCTTCTTCTTCTAAAATATGTCACGATTCATTAAGTTCTCCTTTTCCTTTTTTTGAAGCTTTAAATGAGGCTTCTCTCATTTCTTATGGGCCTCCTTTTCTATTCTCAAAGGAAGTTTAGATTCTGTGAAGCTGTGTCATAGTAATAGTCTATAGATCTTGTTTTTCTTCTATGGCAAATACTTTTGATTCAAATTTAGCAGACAAGGATCTTAAAACTTTCTCAACTAAGGTAACTTCCTTTATCTCTTCACCTATATTTTTCATGCAATTAACAACCTCATCTATACATAAGAAGTAACTAGAAATACTCTCATCATTGTGCATCTTAAGAGTTTCATATTGAATTCTGAGAGTTTGCAATTTAGCACATTTTACCTGAGAGTCTCCTTCGTAGCTTAGAATGATTTTTTTCCGATATTTCTTTGGCCGATTTGAGCTGCATAACTTTGACAAACTCTGATTGTGACAGACTTCCCAATAATGTATTGAAAACCTTGGCGTTGGTTTCATATTTCTTTTTACCTGTCGTATCTGTAGGAATTGCTGATGGAAATGTATATCCTCCTTCCATGATTTCCCAGACATCTGTTCCAAGTGATTGAAGGTAGGTTGTGGTTCTTATCTTCCAATAAACAAAGTTTCTCCCATCAAAGATTGGCAGTCTAATAGATCCCTCGCTTTCTTGATTACTCATGATGATGGATCTTCCTTCAAGCGATCAAGCTTCTTCAAAAGGACCTACTCTGATACCAATTGTTGGAAATAATACTGAGAGGGGGGGTGAATCAGTATTAGTAACTCAATAATTTTTCATTTCCATAGGTAGATTTGTATACCATACTTTAGCTAAGTGAACCAATGTGTACACACGATTGTTATTAAAGCAACCAACGTATATGCAGAGAATTTTTGATTTACCCAATTTATCATGTATTGAGCTTTATCCAGTATGTCAGATATTAATTAGAAAATGAAGTAAGAACATAATAAAGCATAAGCATCATACATGAACACCAAGATGTAAGGTGGAAACCCAATGTGGGTAAAAACCACCCGCTGTTGTCGTTTCTATCTTCTTTTAATAATAAGAAAATTATGTTTACAATTTTTTACTGGTGCAGACTTATACCAGTACATAGACCTCTACCTACAGAAGGTTGCAACCTTCTCTCGTTTTCCAACTACTACTAGAAGGGAGATACAACCCCCTAGCTCTTATACTAGTCGATATGTTTACTAATACGTAGGTGTTGACGTATAGAAGGCTACGACCTTATTTCTTCTTCAAGGGACCACGTTTCATAAATTTTTAGACTGGATCCATCAACAACATCATAAGTATAATTCAATCAAATATATCTAAGTCAACCAATCACCTTTTGAACCAACTACAACCGAATCAATCCATCAATCAGATCATTTAGCATACTATCACCAGACTACAGTAACCAGAACCCAGAACTCTGCAACAACAAACAACAACAACTAAAACATATTTGATAAGGTATACACTACTTTCATGTGTCGAAGTTGCATGTATATGCACTTTTATCAAAGCCAACCAGTGTATACATATGCAAACATTATTTCATAATTCTACAGCTATTCCAGACTTTAGTTATACCCAGATCATATTACTTACAGAATGATATATGCGTCAGTATTCAGATCTATAATATTCATGAGAAAAAACACATAATGATAGTTCATTTTATGCCTTAATATCTCGATCCATCATTAGATCTACTTCCTCATCATCCGCTAAGGTTCATCCTTGGTTCAGATCCAACAATGCAGCATAACCCAATAACCTACATACTAGATCACACACTTCATCAGATATTCGATACTTGCATGCCTTGGCCTAATGATCTTCTCCTCCTTTTATAGTTTTAGGCATTTCTCAATACCATGGACCAAAACCACTTAGGACCAATACCTTGGACCAAATACCTAAGGTCAATACCTCAGATCAAATAGCTTGGACCAATACCATGGATCAAAATACCATGAACCAAATACTTTGGACCAAAAACTTCATTTTCCAAGGTATACACACTTTTCCTTTTGTGAAAGTGCGTGTGTACGTATATGCAACTTGTATATAGTGAACCTGCGTGTATATGTGGCTTGGTCAATGGTGAACCTGTGTATACCTCTCTTTCTTCATCCAGTGAAGACTGACTTGTAATTATTTGGTGTTTACCTACTATACTATGATCTTTCATCTGCACTCTATCACATCTGATGTATCTTCTATAGATTCATCTAATTACCATATACAAGTGAGTTGTTCTGCTACAAGTGGGTTTCCATCAAGTACAACACACACATTTTAATGCCAACAGACTTTGCACAATTATACCTTAATTTGAGCCTTAAGAGCCATAGAATGTGTATAAATATTTCCACGTAAGTATAGCTTCAGACAATAATACCAAAATATTTCTTAGTTAGGGCACATATCTTTCCTTAAGACAGTGAGAATCATAAACACTAATCTTTTAGTGAATTCTATGAATCCTACTCTTTGCTTATTGAATAACTAATTGAAATGGGTTCATAGAAGATAATCTTACTACTTTAAGCAAACAAGCTTTAGTCTTTTGATTTATAGATAAAGGTGGACCTTAAAAAATATACATGTTATTTTACCATTTTCCATATTGTTAGATCAACAACCCAGTTATATAACCCAGGTCTTCAACAAATCCTAGCAAACATCATTTATTCAAGTAGATCTTCTCAAATTAGATTAACCTGTCATCAACTATAGACCCTGAGATATATTGGTTTCTCAACATATTTCTAAATATCAATAGTAGATTTTATTCAAGATTCAATATTTCATAAGGAGGTACTGTACTCCTAGAAAAATGAATCTCATACATAATCAAGATGTACCCTAACTGTCATACATAATCATACTAAAAGTAATAGATTCTGACTTCCCAACATATCAATGAAACTGATTTAATATTCTATACAAATGTAAAAAATGGAAAATACTTTGAAAACCTTGGTAGCTTTGCTTAAGCTATCAAGCAAGCCTTCGAACTTCTGATCATCAAGTCTTCCATCTTTCATCTTTTGCCACATGCATCTTGCCATATGAGGTATCAACACTTTAAATCAGAGATACAGAATTTTGACAAATCTTGCTCAAATTCAAATCCTAGGCAGCACCAAGAACATCAAATCTCAACCTTGATGTGCATTATACTACCCTACAATCATTATTTCACAACTGTGTATTCAATGGTACTAACTCATGTATAATGATTCTAATATATCTCAAATTATTTTGGCTATTTTGCCTTATGAAACACAAATGCTATTTAGTCTAGTAAATAAAAGAAAAATGCAAAACAAACTAGGAACTTGAAGTTTTAGAGTTCTATGGTATTGGTAGAGGTATTCACAAGCGCACTTTAATGTTTATAATCGAGGAAAAGACCCAAAACTTCACAAAAGATATAGTAGTGTATTGCAATAAATTCAATTTAGAGTATGGAACAAAAGGAAAGGCCCTATAACTCACAACTAGATCTAAAGACTCTTGCCATAGGTACTACCTAGGTCATTATCTACGAGGTACCAAGCTCAAAGAAGCTCGAATCACAAAAATACACACAGAATGAAAACCTCATATTCACTTAAAACACCAAAATAATAAATGAGAGGCTTATCTAGGTGTCAAATCATAATCTATAAATCAGAGGCAATCTCCCAAATGAAATCCAAGAACAAATATGAAGAGAAAATATGCAAAAATACCCAAAACTCCACCTATTAAATGTGTTTATTCCTTGTAGGATCATCACCATGCAACTAGAAAGTTACAATCACACCTTTATAGTGCAACAATTGGTTACTAATCACCCTATCTCTTAAAAAGAGGGTGAAATCATGCTCTAAAAGTGAGATTTTTTCTTACATTTGAGCTATATTTGAGACATATTAGGAATATAACCACCAACATCATAAATAAAAAACAAAAACACTACAACGCACTCACATAAATTGAAAGGGACAAGGCAATTCCAAATCTAAGTAAGAATCACTATATCCTTCCTCTATAGAGTCATAGATTCAATTATGGAGAAATTCCCCCTATGAATAGGTGAGTGCACCCTTAAATTTTTTGTTGATCCAAGATAGACCATGGGATAAATTATAATATGTATCTCCTCTAGATCTATTCTAATTGATCCTAATATAAGCTATGATAAATAAGAACATGGCCCATACCTTTCACCTAATGGTTTTCGATGCATAATCTTATTTGATGTAGCTCTAGAGATTCAACTCCAACTACTAACATCTACTTCGTACACATAATAAGACAAAAAGACCTACCTAAAACCTTCTTAAGCAAGAGTAATGTCAAACACCCCTAGATCTAACCTAATCTACTCCAGGAAGAACATATCTACCATTTAATTTCATACAGTACTAAGCACAAATGATAATGGAGGGGGAAATAATATAGATCTATATTCATAAATGAGAAACACTACAACCACCAAGATTTACCTTGAGTTACTAGTTGAAGGTTCCTCTTAATCCCTTGCTCCAACTCCTCCTTCAATCTCACACAAGCATGAACACTTTGATCGATGAAGGATCGTGTAGAAGAACTTCTTTCAATTGTATCAAACATAAGTTTATCATAAAAATTTTCTCATTTCTCCCTCGGGATGCCAAACATAAGTTTATCTTAAAATTTTCCTCCTTTCTCCCTTGGTATGCCTTCCTTATATAGATTGATAGAGGAGTCTATATTATATATATCCTCGAAAATGGTTGACTCTAAAAGGATCTAGGGGTAGTCACATGCTACAATCGGTGTAGTAAGAAATTGGTAAGAACCTATTAATGGTGCAACATGAAACCAATCACACCTTGATAGTGGTGCAAAGATATACTATCGTCAACAATTGAGAATCCAAAGGAGAAATATATTTCCCATTTAACACATGCAAATTTCATTGATTCACCCACTTCTTAGCATGATAGATGAATACAAAAATGTAAAACATCTAGGGAATTCTACTACAAATCCATATGAAATTTACTCATTTAACAATAGATTTCATACTAGATCATGCCTACATTCAAATCCATGAGGATTAATATTATATTTTCTGAACAAACTTCAAAGATTCACTAATCTTTCTAATAGAATTTATCCAAAAAATTGACTGCATGGGAATGGGAATGATTCAAAGCCCATCCATATATATCTAGCATGGCTATCGATCCAAGAAAAACTAGTAAACCAAAAGGACTACGATAGACCTGCACGGATGATGTTGTTTCAATGCTATACAAATGAATTATTATATTTTATGTCTTAAAAGTTAATAGTTTCCCGTTATCATTGTTAAATAATTTTTTGTGAAATTCCATTTTCCCTCAAAATTCAATTTCTAATATATGTTCTTTAAATGTTGACTCAACAATTCTTTTGCAAAGTACAATTTTGTTTTCTATGAAAAAGTGAATTTATATTAGGCATATCTCATTGAAGCAATTTGGGTACAAATGGGTACACATAATTATGAAAGGAAAATGTAAATATTTTGCTCTAAAATCTTTGAAATAGTAAAAAAAAATTGTACCCTATGTGAGCTCAAGACAAAAAAATAAAACGGGGCATAGAATGTATATTGACTCTTTAATTGATGTTTGTTTTATTGGGTATGATGAAATCCTTTTTGATTCATATGTACTTTTGAACTAGGCCATATAGTATACTTTGAATATTACCCACAAATCAAGTAATTCTCAACTCTTGGAAACTATTGATGCAGGTTTGTAAATTTATTTGAAATTTTACTTGTGGCATATTCAGTAAGATGTCAAAATATAATCGTGGGAAAAAACCATCAAGGAAAATGGATGTATTATCATACTTTCAAAAGGTTCCATCCAAAAATACACATTCTCTTCATGCTTCAAGCTCCTTTGAACAATATGTTACTGGGAAAGAGGTTAACTCTTGTGGGAATGCATTTGATATCCTAGGTTCCTCAAGTGATCGAGGTGAGATAAATACAATTTCAACATAAATTGGTGATGAAAATGTTAAGGATTTTTCCTTAGAAGGTGACACAATCCATTCACGAAAAAGAAAAAAAGGCCATTGGATCATAGGGAGACGATTCCAAGAAAATTAGGTCTCAAGTTTTCCATTTACTGAAGAAATACCTCCTACAAATGTGAATGAGGTTTTCCAACAAGTTAGATGTAATGCATGTAGTTTGAAAACTCGAAAGGTAGTAAAATTTCAGATGAAGCTAGATATAGTAAAAAAGCATGCAGGAAAGGTGTATGAAAATAAAATTGTAAATGGTAAATAGAAATCTGTTGTTAGATGGAAATATTCTGAGGAATGTCAACATATCGAATATGCAAAAGAATATAAAAAGTATTTAATAAGAGGAAATTTGAGGCAAGTGGAGGAACCATCATATCTCTATTTGAAAAGACGATGGAAAGAAGTTTGCTCTACATGGCGATACAATTGACCATTGTATTTCACATCTTATCTAAAGTTTGTCCTATGACAGATTATCCTGATGATATAAAATTTTTGTCTTTTCTTCAAGTGTCAAACTTTCCATCTTCTCATTGGTCTGTAACTAGTGGTTGGGAATGGGAAAGATATCTAGCTCAAGTAGAAAATGATGATTTGAATGAGGGATTGCAAATCTTAGGTTTCTGACATTCTCTTTGGATGAGGTTACAACTATAGATAATACTTCATGGATTTGGATGAGCGTTTATATGGTTAATGACCATATTACGAATTCATATCTACTTGGGATTAAAAATATGAGAGGGACTTCTACAACTAAAAATATTTATGAGCTTGTTCTTAATAGTTTGAAGGAAAGTGATATGGATCATTTAATGATTGCAAAAAGGTTGGTATATGTTGGAACAGATGGAGCATCGATAATGCAAGGACAAAGGAACGGCCTTTTTGTTAGAATACAACTATCAACTTCACCATGTATGCTTAGTATTCATTGTATGGCTTATAGGATGAATCTTTCATTTAAAATAGTAAGAAAGTTTCCATCAGTTTCAAAAGTTGAAGATATTGTACATGAGACTCATGCATACTTTTCTCATAGTCCCAAACGATATTTAGAGTTTCAACAATTTGCATATAGTGTTATGAATGGAAAAAAAACTACTGAAAGATGTTGATACAAGATGGATCTCATTAAATGGACCAGCTCAAAGACTATTTAGTGAGTTCAAATATTTGGTAGGGTTAATGTATGAAAATTGCTACAATGTAGACAAAGCTCAAGATCTTCTTTCTTGACTAACTAATATAGAGACATTATTGACATTGACAAGAATTCTTCCTATGCTACAAGAAATGAATTTCCTCATGAAAATGTCTTAGAATAGCACAATGTATATTGCAGAATACACAAATGTGAGAAATTTAGCATGCCTTGCATTAGATAATTTGTATATGATGCCAGACTCTTTTACTGGTCCAGAGTTTAAAAGTTGGACTAAAATCATCAATATAGAAAATACTGAAATTTTTTTGATGTTTGATAAAAAATGGATACTATGTATTGTAGTGTGTGGATATATGGTTCCCTTTCATTATATTAGTAATACGGGACGAATCACCAAATATTTCCTCGTGTCAAGAGACCAATTTGATAATATTGTGATTTCAATGAGACAGAATCTGATAGAAATTGCAAGATCACTATCATTAGAGATAAGAGAACAATTTACTCAAGATGAATTGTTGGAGGCCATGTATGTAGTATACCCTCAATATTGGAATAATTGTTAATGTCCAAGAACTTTAAAAGCTGATTTTCAAAGTAGATTAAAATATTTAGTAGACCACTTTTGCAAGAAAGTCTCATTACATGGAGAACAAAGTGAAGGTATTTTAGATTCATCAAAGTTGTATCAACAAGGTGGATGCTTTGCTGAAACAATATGGAAGCAATATCTAGTTTTGGAGATTCCTAATGAAAATGGTGCTATAACAAGATTATGGACTACTTTAAGTGCTAGCCAATAGCTGCAAGAAAACTTATCAGAATATTTCAAATTAGCAGATTTGTGTCAAACCATGATTTTGGGCTCAGGGGAGGATGAGAGAACGTTTAGTGCATTATCATTCTTGAAGTCAAAATTGAGGAACAAGACTTATAAACATGTGGATACATGTTTAAGATTATATGTAACAAAGTATGACATTAACAATTTTCCGTATGAAAGAGCACTAACTCTTTGGCAATCAGATTGTGATAGAAGGGGAGAAAACAATATAACAAATTTCTCTAGTGAACTCGATATAGAACATAATGTTTTGGAGGCCCATAATGACAATTCATTTAGAGAATATCATGTTTAAAATTTAGAAAATGAGCACCAAGATGAGAAAAAGGAAATTGAAATGCCCTAGGACTCTTATTTTGGTATACATGTTCCATTGATCATGCAATTTTACTATATGTCCAATTCAGGTAAAAATAGGTTCGATATTTGTATTTTTCATTGTAATATTACATCGATATTTCTTTGATGTGTGTTATTTTAATATTGATGTTTCATATTTAATCATTTTATTGTTTGTTTCCAATCTGTGATAAGAAATAAAACTGGATTTGATGAGGTTGGGACCTATTTCTTTTAACATAGATAATGTCCGACTATTATTAAATGATAAATAACTAATTAACAAGACTAATGCAAAGCATCAATGGGATCATTCAAGTACATGAAACTACCTTGATGTCTAACTCTGATATCTTGGAAAATTTTAATGGTTTATATGTTGCTTGTGTTTGGGGCATTTTGTTGAGTTTTGAGTTTTGTTTTGGTCAAAGATTATGTTAGTCCCTTAAATTATTCTAGTTCTTACTTCATGCTTAGATTCATAGATATAGTTTTATAATCATTATTGTTTTATTTATATATTTGGTAGTTTGAAGAAAGTTGTTTTTATTTCCTTTCACTTTGTGGCATGATTTTGTAGACTACTATGCTTATTTTATATTTTATTGGAAAGTAATTATTGATATTTGGAAAGGGAAATGAGATATGGGTAGCTAAGCAAAGAGAAAAATGGTTTATGTACTAGGTTCCCACACATTCATCGTAGGAGACCTATTGACATGAGACCAACATTCTTTTGTATAGTCTTGTCAGTCATTTGTCAGCCATGCTTTCAGGTATTTTAGGTACTAAGCTTTTCAGGTCCCCATATGTCCTTAGGACCATTAAGGGATGAGATAAAATGAGTCAATCCAACTCATGCCCTGAATCTACCTTTTATCTATTGATGTAAGTGTTTTTTTTACCACTTATCACCATCAATATTATACCATAACATAACCCAACTTCAAGACAACACTTCTCATCTTCCTTTTACATAAATTATTTATGGATCTCACTACTATACTTTCCTGAGACCAACGTCCATTCATGGTAGGTCTTTCCACCATACCACTAATCGCACAATAGATACACACTAGTAACTACCACATTCTATAAATCTCTCTAGTCTCAGTTATTGGTGTCCTTGTCACACTCGACCAATACAGTCTCGCAGGTCTATTTTTTTATCATATCTTTATTTGTTGTTATTTTCTGTCTTTAACTTTAGCACCATCGTGTATTTCAATATTTGTAGGTAGTGAGCAATGGTTACTTTGACACAACAGTAACAACTCAAGTGTCAGCATAATTATTGGTTACAAGAATGTGGCATTCAATATCGCAAAAGGAGTTAGTGATTTTTCTTCGTTGAATGAAGGTTGATTGAACTAACATTGAATTGTTACCTATCTAGTAGTGTTCATATTTAGTACTTAGTGTCTTACATGGATCGTGTTATATTTTTGAAAAGTTCAATTTTTGTTAGGGATATCTTTTTTTTTGGGCTGTGAAAAGGATTATATGAGGGTTCTAAGTGGTTAGGTGTTAAGATTTATAAAGGGTGTGATTTTATATTGGTATTGGAAAAGAAGTTGGATTTGATCTTTGACTGGAAATGAGGTCGGATTTGATGAAGCATGGACCTATTTCTTTTCACATAGATTGTGTCCTAGTATTAAATGATAAATAAATAATTTAAGAAGTCTAACATTAAGCAACAATGGGCTTATTCAAGTACATGAAATTGCATTGACGTCTAGCTCTGATATCTTCAAAAATTTTAGTGGTTTGTTTGCTGCTTGTTTAGAGGATTTTGTCAAGTTTGAAATTTTTGGTTTGTTTTGGTCATATTTTTTTAGTCCCTTGAATTCTTATATTTCTCATTTCATGCATAGATTGTTAGATCTAGTTTTATTTTTGTAATTATTATTGTTTTCTTTATCTATTTGGTGGTTTGAGGAAAGATATTTGATTTGCTTTCACTTTGTGGCATGATTTCAACATCTTCACCTTTTAGAATATAGTAAAATATTATTCTTATTTCATATTTTCTTGGAAAAGAATTATTGATATTTGGAAAGGGAAATAATCCTTGGGTAGCCAATCAAAGAGAAAAATGGTTTATGTACTAGGTTCCTATGCATTCATCATAGGAGACCTATTGGCATGAGACCGGCATTCCTTTTATGCAATTACACTTTTGATGCCAAGGCAGAGTTGAGTTCATTGGCCTGGGAAGAATAGTGGAAGTTGATCATAATGTTAAGGATAGTAGAATGTTGGTTTCAAAAGTAGGATTGTGAAATTTTTTTGAACTAGTTCTTATTTTGGTCATATTTACTACCAAATTTGTGTCTCACTCATTTTTTACATTTGTAATGACCTTATGCAGAGTTGGTTTAAAGAGCCTGATTTTAGAGCAAGAAGACTCTTTACAAAACACAAGGAATACATTGGCTCAAATGACCAATGCTTGGAGGGCACTCGATGTTCTTGGTGTTACCGAGTCTCTTCACTCGAAGAGTCAACAGATACAATGGTATGGCCATAAGATCACTTAATTTGATCCTCTTTACTAATCTCCTCACAGCTTGAAGGAGAGAAATGATTAGTTGAGCATGTACCATTATGAACAGGTAAGAGAAAGGTGAGCAAGTATATCCTTAAAATAATGTTGAAAGAGGCCCTCCTCTTACTGGTAACAAACAACTTGACACCATAGGCTTATCACCTTAACAACCAGAGCTATTTATTTGTAAATTCCATGGTGTAGTTGGGTTTAAGTCTTAGGAAAAAAATTGGTTCCTATGAGCAACTAAGACATGTCCATCATCCATTTCTTCATTAGGAACAAATAGAAAAACTACCATTTCTATAGAAACTTTCTATTGCATGGCTGAACTACCTCATTAAACTTCCTTATATCAATAAGTATTGCTAGAAAGATTTTATTTTTCCAATCCCTCATGTATGTTAAGAATTGTAGGGAGTACAAATTATTGAAAGTGTCCATTATAACTCATTAAAATTGGTTCTTTTCACACAACAACATATTTCATATCAACACTGCACTTGAAGACATATTTGATTGCACACCTACCATACCATTCTTAGAACACAATTAGCGGGGTGTTGGTTTAAATTTGAAGTCACTTGAAGAGCATTGATATTGGACACCATTGTGTATTTATGTTTATATAGGTCTGATACTGTTTCTTATGAATCATTTAGCATTACTAATAGTCCCTCTATGTCTACTCCAAGCATTAGTATTTTATGTTTGGAACCAGAATTTTGTTGTGTTTGTTGAAGACCAAATTTCTAAAGAAGTTGTAAACCACATTTCTAATGAGCCATCTTACATGACATATGATCTAATATCTTCATTTCCAATTAATTCACTTGAATTTATGGGTACCATTGGCTCTAAGTTTTGTAATAGGAATTGATCATTGTTTTACAAAGGAAGCTTGTACCTGCATTTCCTCCCAATGGAGAGAAAGGGGCAATAACTATAGCTTGTTGCACTAAACCATTGACTTGTGGTTTGTCTAATCTTGATGGCTCTATACTTTTGGGTTCTCCATAAAAATGAGTGAACTCATCCTACAATGAATTGTAATGAATGTAACCCTTATTTTAAAATTTATCCATATTTCTAGGAACTTGATCATTTAAACAGATTTTTTGTGATCTAGAAGGGTTCATAGGTTGATCAAGTACTCAAAATTAGGCTCAAAAATCAAAGTGTCAGAATCTTGATAAACTTAGCTTCAAATCGAAGAGCTCGTCATTCTGATTCCAACGGTGTGAATGATACTCAAATATGAGATCATATGAAGATGTTAGAGCAAGTCAATGTTCAAGTTTGACTTGGACAAATGGCAGGAAAAGATGATGTAACAAGGCCCTTCAGCAAATGGGCAGGTGTCAAGTGGTAGGACGCCATTGGCCCCCACATATCGCAAATTTCATGTCACAGGAAAATCGTGTTAAAAAACAACCGCAGAATAGCCAAGGTTGCGTTGCAATAAATCATAATCACACTTCACAAAAGACAGGCGGAAAGGTGTTAAAGGATCGACCCCAAAGTTGCGATGTGATGGATCAGCTGGAGTTGCAATGCGATGGATCAGTTGGAGTTTTGATGTGATGGATCGCAAATAGAAATTTCACTTCGCAAAAAGAAGAGTCCCACATTATATTACTCGACAGTTCTCTATTGATTGGGAAATGTGATAGGTTCCCGAATGTGATGCAACTATAGGTTCTGGTTAATTGTTTCGTCAGGTCCACCAAATCGCAATCGCACATCACCTTGCTGTGATCACAGACCATAAGACCATTGTCTTCCTTGCCAATTGCGATTTGTGATAAGACAGTCGATGCCAAAAGATTATGGCCCGCTACACAGTGAAATTTTCACCCAGTTAGTGTGTTTTTGGGGCTAATTTGTAGGATCATGTCAGGTTTGGAGCAATTTGTGGAACGAATAGTGGGAAAACTAGGAGAAGTCATAACTTCTTCAGCTTTCCACCAAATTGGTTGCAAAAAGAGGCTATATAACCATTTTTTAGTATTTTGAACTAATTGGAGCATGTTTGAGAAGCATTTGAGCATTGTAAACATAGATTTTTACACTTTTGAGCATGTCGTACCAAGGAGACGTAGCGCAAGAGAGGTGAACTCATTTATCATGTGCTTATTGTAATGTGTTTTTGATGATGTTTTGTACATGTTTATGCTATTGTTCAGTTTCTAGTTTATGATTAATTTCTCATCAAATTAACATAAAAACTCTCCATTTCACTTGCAAAAATTGATGAATCCTTAAGCACAATGAAATAATTTTGTTTATAATCTGAGAAATATCTTAGCACTACAAACTAATATTCTAAATTAGATCAATTTGGTATTAGAGCACTAAATTTTCTTTGTGAAAGAAGGATTTAATTGTTTGTAAGTTTATGTCATGCGTATAAGGTTAAAACTCAAAAGAGGTGAAGGAAAGCTGGTTGGAAGCCCTGAAGTTGGGTCAAGGGGAAGAAGAATAAGGTTGCCACAATCTCCAACACTAGGTCAACCTCAAGTTGCAGTTGAGAATCCAAAGATCATTTCTCATGAAGGAGAACCTACAAACATGACAGAATATGAGAAGGCCTTCAGAAATGTTTTCTTTGATATGACAGAGATGGTGAAGGTCCTCTATGAAGAGAGTAATATCCAGTTGCAAAGAGAAAGTTCCAAACCTCCCAACGGAGAAGGTTCTTCAGGAGGAGGTAATGGACAATGAGGTAATGGGAATGGAGATAAACCTCCACCCTCTCCACCATATTCTTCATATTATTCTTCACAAGCATATTCACCCTCTTCCACTAACAAAACCCTTACACATACTCATCATCCTTCTTCAAAAGGAACTGGTAAATCACCTTTTAAAAAACTTGATGTTAAATTCGAGTTGCCCATGTATAATGGTGAAGTGAATGTGGAGAAGCTTGATAATTGGATTCGTCAGCTGGAGGTCCATTGCAGGATTCAAAACCTTCAAGAGGATGACATAAAGATTCAGTTAACTTCCTTGAGAATGGAGGGTGCAACACTAGTATGGCGGGAATCAAAGACCCAAGAGGAGATTAAAAAACAGGGTAAAATCTATATTTCTTGGAATGATTTCATTGTTGCCATCAAAAGACAATTCTACCCTCTAGCTTACATGTAGAAAACCATCATGAATTGACAGAACTTTAGACAACTTAAAGGTCAAAATGTGAAAGATTACACCCAAGAATTTAGAAAAAAGGTCTTTGATGTTAGGTGTAGATTTGCAATCACATGACACTTTGCTAAAGTACATAGGGGGCTTACACAGTTACCTTAGGCATATTATCTTAATGTTTAATCCCAATAATCTAGATGAGGTGTGTGTGAAAGACACTCATCTTGAGGCAAGAGGGAAAAACACCCTAGAATAAGGTAGTAAAAAGTTGTTTAAGGGTAAATAGAAGAAAAAGGGTTTCAAGGGGAAGAAAAATGCATCCATTAAAAAGGAAGGAGATAGGGTCGCGATGAAGCTCACTGCTGGAAGATTCATTCCAAAATGAAACCAAAAAAAATCAACAATAAAGGAAAAGAAAAGACAGTTGCAATCACTCAAGAAGAGGATTTGGGATCCGAATCGGGTGATGAAACAAAAATCACAACCATGGGGTTTCAAGGAAAGGAATCCATTTCCAACACTAGTTCTTCAGGCTCGCAAAATGAAACTCCAAATGAAAAGAGGAGAATAGAATTGTTTCACATAAGGGTGATCTCAAAACATAACAAGATTGATACACTATTTGATATTGGCTCTCAAGCCAATCTTATCTCAGAAAACATTGTCAAAAGTTTAAATTTGGAAACCGTTCCACATCATAAACCATATCCACTTGGATGGGTGTGTGAAAATGTGCAATTTCAAGTTATGAGAAAGTGTAAACTGAAATTTGCAATCACTACAAAATTCAGAGATGAAGTGGAGCTTGACATTGTGCTGCTAGATATCTATGGCATCATTTCAGGAAGCTCGTACCTTTATGACAAAAAAGCTATTTTCCATCGACATGAAAGCAAATATCATTTATTCAAAGGTGGAGTAGAATATATTGTGAGATCTCAAAGCAAGAAAACAAATCTTTCGATTGTTAATGTAGGGCAAATAAAAAGACTAATGAATTCGAGCAAGAATTTTGTGCTTCTCATGATCAAACCCAAAAATGATATTGATTATGAAGCGTTTGATGGTTGTAATTCAAATTTGAAAACTGATTTGGTTGACATTGCTAACCAATCTAATGAAATGTTTCAGGAACCAAAGGGATTACTTCCCAAGAGGGGAATCCAACCTGAGTTACAGTTGCAGCAAAAGTGTATTCTTCCTAACATTGGCATGTACAGGATGTTAGTGTTGGAAACCACAAAAATTAAGACACAAATCCATGGATTGTTTAATAAAATATCATTCAGCCTACTCCTTTACCGTGTGGTGTACCTCTTGTTTTGGTGCCCGAGAAGAATGGTAAGAATTTCCTTGAATGGGATTCAAGAATTGGTTTTCATCAAAGTAGAGTTGTTGTGGGAGATATAGGGAAGATGACATTCAAAACCAAGAAAGGTTCATTTGAATGACTTGTTTTGCTTTTTGGTCTTTGCCATGATCGTACTACTTTTACGCATATGAAGAAAGATGTGTTGAAGCCATTTCTGGACATGATAGTCTATTTGGATGACATTTTCATTTTCATAAAATTTCATTATGAACATGTCATGTGTGAGGAAAGAATACATGATTTCGTATGTCAAGAACATTTGTTTCTAAAGATGTCAAAGTATATGTTGGATATAACTTCTTTGATTGTACTTGAGCCGTGAAATTGGTTCTTCCAAGCGTGTTTAGATTGCTAAGGGCTTTTTGGTTGTCTGCATGGTACGTGGAGAAGGTGAGATGAAGTTAGACCTCTCCAAGATTGATGTCGTAACAGTTTGTGGTGGTGTTGACTCCATTCCTGCAGACACAGGTGAAAGAATCATACATCCCCATGAAGCCACGGATGCCTTTGCTATGCTTGTAATTTACACAGGAAGGCTCAAGAGAGTTGTTTGGATAAGAGGTTTTTTGGGAGGAGCCCAATGTTGGAGGAGAAATTTTGTTAATTTTTCTTCTATTGTAGTTCATTTTCATTTATTGGTAGTTGTGAAAAAGGTTTTCCAATGGGGAGGCAAACAACGAGATGCATTTGATGCTTTAAAACAAAATATTAGTATATCTCCAGTACTTTCTTTTCTAGACTTGAGATAGTCATTTAAGTTTTAGGTTGTTGTATGTGATTATGCCATGGGAACGATCTTTTTGCAATGTGGTAAGCCCATTTATTTTCATTCATAAATTTTCAATGATAAAGTGTTTAATTTGAAGTGAAATAGGCACTTCCATTAGATGGGTTTTCTTATACTATTCCACTTGGTCAAAAGATATAAGAAAGGTATAGACGACAAGTTTGTTGATGTACTTTATAACCCTATAGTTTGTATAACTACTTTCCTAAAGCATCATTTTGTTTTACATGAAAGTTATGATCAGAAAAATACATACTTTCAAGATGTATATTCAACCTTGAGTCAAATGAATAAAGTGGAGGAATTTGTTTACCATTTGCATCATAATGTATTGTATCATCTTCGTAAGAAGGGTGTTGCTATTGATAATAACATGGAAAAATCCAAAGAGTTTATTGAACGACTCCAAACGGTACATCAAACAGTGCAAGAACAACTTGAAAAGGTTAAAGGAAAGTACATGAAAAGGCATGACAAGAATTGTGGAGATCACAAGTTCCAATTCGGTGATCAATGGATCGAGATTGGAAAGGTAAGGGAACTATACCCTCACCTATTGGTCAATTGAAAATGATCTTTTGGGGTCCAAAAGACTTCCAGTGGGGAGGAGTGATCAGGTGCTCAAAATTAGGATCAAAATCAAAGTGTCAAAATCTTGGTAAACTTAACTTCAGATCGAAGAGCTTGTCATTCTGATTCCAAGGGTGTGAATGAAAATCAAATCCAAGCTCGTCTAAAGAAGTTAGAGCAAGTCAAATTTCAAGTTTGACATAGATAGATGGCAAGAAAAGATGATGTGACAAGGCCCTTCAGTGAATGGGAAGGCGCCAAGTGGTAGGCTGCCATTGGCCCCCACATATCACAAATTGCATGTAGTAGGCTGATAGTGTTAAAACTCAGCCCTAGAACAGCTAGGGTTGTGATGCAATAAATAGAAATCGCACTTCACAAAAGATAGGTGGAAAGGTGTTAAAGGATCAACCCCGGAGTTGCGATGCGATGGATCGCAGATCGTAATCATAATTCACAAAAAGCAAATTTATGCATTATATTACCCGTCGATTCTCCACCGATTGCAAAATGCAATAGGTTCCTGGATGCGATGCGACTATAGGTTCCATTTAATTGTTTTATCAAGTCTGCAAGATTGTAATTGCACATTTCCCCGCTGCAATCATAGACCATAAGACCATTTGGTTTCCTCGCCAATCATGATTTGCAATAAGACATTCAGTGCCAATAGATTATGACCTGCCGCACGGTGCAATTTTCAACCAGTTAGTGCATTTTTGGGGCTAATTTGTAGGATCATGTCAGGTTTGGATCAATTTATGGAACGAATAGTGGGAAAACTAGGAGAATTCATAAATTCTTTATTTTTCCACCAAATTGGTTACAAAAAGAGGCTAGATAGCCATTTTTGAGTGTTCTGAAATGATTGGAGTAGGTTTCAGAAGCATTTGATCATTGTAAACACGTATTTTTACACTTTTGAGCATAATAGAGAGGCCCAAGCCATTAGAAGCTGGACCAAGGAGACATAGCCCAGGAGGGGTGAACTCATTTATCATGTGCTTGTTGTAATGTGTCTTTTATGATGTTTTGTACATGTTTATGTTATTGTTTAGTTTCTAGTTTATGTTTAATTTCTCATAAAATTAACATAAAAAATCTCCATTTCACTTGCAAAAATTGATGATCCTTAAGCACAATGAAAGCATTTTGTTTATAATATGAGGAAGATCTTAGCACTGCAAACTAATATTCTAAATTAGATCATAGGTTGTATGCTAAAAATATTCCCATGTTTCCCTTTATCATCTATACTTGAGACCATTTTCTATCAATTTCTTTGATTCCTTTCCTACCTTTAGATTTTATCATTAGAACATACTTCAATGTTGAAAATCATTGTTGATATGATGACTCTTGTAAACTAGAGTCTGGATAGGTTGATTGAATATCCAACCAATGATGTTACAATCTCCAACATGGGATTGGTAGTTGCACTTTCTACCTCCATCAGGCTTTATGCCAGGAATAACCTTGTTAGTTGCTGACTTTGAAGCATTTTGTCGTTTTGTCTAATTTAGTCCTTTACCATGGAAATCAACTTTGTTTGACTGAAAAGATGCATCATGCATCACATGTGTCATAGCTCCTGGGAGCCGAGGTGGCATTCTCATACTTATAGTTACTACTCTAAATGCATAAACATTATTTTTTGAAGTTATTACAAACATTGTTTCAATCTTTATCTTCTAGAAAATCTCACATGTTCAAAATTTTTATATTGTGAACAAAATTGCCACTCTAGTTGTGAACATGACCTAGGATAAAACTAAATGTCATCAAGAAGGATTTCACTATCAACAATAATCGATTCTGTCAAAAATATTGCATTGTTCTTTGCAAAAGTTTGAATTTCTTATACTTCGTATCACTAGAAAAAGAAAGGACAAAGTGACTATTGTGTTAAATTTCACTAATGTATTAAGGCATAAAAGAGTGTTTCTATAGGAAATTTGAAACCCTAGGGAAAAATTACCCTATCCCATTACAAATGTTCATTTTTGGAGTAGTTTCTGACAACTTAAACAACAATCAAGCAAATAGAAGGGAACATGGTTCCTTGCCGATCAAAGGAACGACTGTGAACTCATGGCCTTAATACAGGGTTGATTTGCTATAGAATGACTCGGTTCAATAGTTCCTATGGCTAAGAAGAATGTCCCACATCCCTAGAAAGTTATTGTACATTATTTATAAAAGATAAGTGTTTTGGTTATGTATTTTATGATGTGTTAAATTATTATGTAAGTATTGTTGAAAATGCTATAAATATTTAATATTTATGAGTTATTATAATTCTACAATGTTTTCTTAGGAATTGCAAGTAATTGTTTGTCTATTTGTATGTGTAATGTTTTATTATTTATGAAGGAAAAACAATTGGTATTAGAGATGTATAGTATGTTTCAATGACAGAAATTTGTGAGAAATTTTTAATGCCTCTCCATGCCAGTAGACACAGTGGTGGACATGCATGTCAAAAAATGGTATCAAAGCCCTGTTGGGCATACGTAATTATAGTGTCACAGTATGGCAAAGCCATATTAAAAACGAATTTTAAAAATTCATCTTTTATATAGGTTGAAATTTTGTGACATATGCGTGGTAGTGACTTTGGGGTGTATTACAATGTGGTATCAAAGTCAAGCTACAACAATGGACCTACATAGGGAAAAATTATTATGTGAAAAAACTAATTACATAGATGAAATCTTTCGAGTATAATTGGAAATGATTTGTCAAAGTTCCTTATGAGAAAATTGGGGGAAATTTCTGTGAAATTAGAGGAAATGAAATTCAAGGGTTAAAACATTTGTTTTTAATCTCTTCTTGATTGACTACAAGCCTAGAATTTGTCGCATTTAAAATTACAAAACAAGGAGAAGGAATGGAGAGTGTGCTTGCAAAACATTGAAGGAAAGTCCTTGAATGAAATTGGGTAAAATTAAAGGAAAAAACCCAAATGTGGATGAATTTGGGTAAATTAGAAAAATTTATATTTGGCTAGGGAAGCCAAATTACAAATTTCCATGGTGGTTGAGGGAGAAATTTTAAAACTAAGCAATTTTGAAATTTTGGAAAATTTTGAAAATTCTTCCATACATATTGACGTGAAGGCTATGCACCAAGTGATGTGGACAACCACAATGGCAAATGGAAATGGTAAGGTACATGTGGCAAAGGCCACAAATGTAGAACAGTTAAGTTCTGGTGGATGCTAGTGGGGCCAATAGATGTTATAGGGGTCACATAGCATAAGTGATTGTTTTGAAAAAAATAAACAAAACCCTATGACCAATTAGATGGTGATGTATGATACCATTGTGGTAAGTGGTATTGGAACTTGGATGATAATATAACCTCCTTGCAACTCAACCCCTTGTGATGCTTTACAACCATCAATTTTCACTCAATATCCATCATTTGATAAAGTGCAAGGGAAATTTATGTGCCAAAAGGATGTGGGATTGGCCTTGCCTGTCACCTTAGCCTATGAATAGGGGATAGTAACTTTGTTGAATCTCTTCTACCATTTAAAGGAAGTCGTAAGGCTTTACTTTCTGGTTATTGCATTAATAATTGTAGTGTATTTTACCCTTTAATTAGGCATTTACAGATGAATAATTCTAACCACAAAAAGTAGTAGCTATCAAAGGAGGATATACAAACAACCTACCAAAGTCTAAAGATACCTCCAAGAGTTGTATGAAGTAGAATAAAGTTGAATAATTTTCATTTTCCCACTGAAGATTGTGTCTATATGGGATGTTTTATTACATACTTCATCTTTAATGCAAGACTGCTCTTATCTTCATCAGAAAGGTGAACCTCCTACTACAATGTGACATAGATCCCTTTCATGAAATTTAAATCTAAAACTTGGTGACCAAAATCCACATAAATCTACATTTAATGATTTTTTCTAGATCCTTTTCATGAAATTAAAATATGAAACTTGGAGACTAAGGGTCTTGATAAGGACTTGGTATTTACTGTTTATGTAAGGAAAGCTCTGAAAGTGTGATGCATCTCTTATTGAATTTTCCCCTTACTAAGGAAGTGTGGAGTCTGGACAACCTTAAAATCTCACACTAGTGGAAAAGGAATCAAGATGTGAAGAAGAATAAATTGAAGCAACTCTGGAAACCTGTTTAAAAAACAATGAGGCTAGAAAGAGCCACCATTCCCTACCACCTTTTGTCCTATGGGATATCTGGCTCACAAGGAAAAGAGGAACCTTCCCTAAATTCAAGAGAGACTACCTTTTTCTACAAAAAAGTCTCAAAGCAAGAAAAACTAAAGAAATCTAGCAACCCTTGAAATCTCTCCTAAACTTTTAATACTCCTCATGGATTCTTCGATGAGGCAGTAAGAAAAGACTCAAAACAAAGTGGAGGTGGATGGATTCTTATTATTACAGAGAATCTGAACACAAATCCAATCTCCTTTTAATGTGGATTAGGTTTTTCCACATATATTTTTGTAGAAGTAAAGGCTGCTACCATTGTAATGAACTTTGAATGTGTATTAGGTGTTGCCACAAATATTTTTACAAAAGTATAGGCTATAACCATCCTAATATATTTAGAAAGAGGAGGAGGTCTCGGAAGCCTAAATATATATGGGACTCCAAACTAGTTATTGACTGGATGCAGAGCTCAAGCCTTCAAAAATCAGAAAGTGTTCAATTACCGGGGTGCCTCGAGTTTGCAGAAGAACTAAAGAACACCTTCAGTTTTTAATCCTTTCACCACATCTACATAGTATAACCAAGAAGTTGATATTGTCTCAAATCAATCACACAATATAGGGATACTCTCTCAAATCAAGCACGCAATACAACAATCAAGCGCATAGAAGAGAACATGGTTCCTTCCTGATCAAAGGATCAACTGTGAAGTCGAGGGAAACTTTGAGGGGCTAATATTCGCCCATGGGCTAATTTTCTATACTTTTTCCAAATAAAAGATTCATTAATTTCCATTTTTTTGTGAAAATGATTGGCCCAAATTTTATAGAGTGAAATTATTTTATCCTAAAACTAGCCAAAAAATTATAATATAGAATATATTAAAAATATTATAAATTTGAATATTTTTAAAAAAATATCTCCAAACATTTTATAGATTCCATATGATGGACTAGTGGGAATCACCAAGGTTTCTAAACGTTAAGATAAATTTCCATCCTTAAAATTTTCCCTGGTGAACTCATAGCCTTAATACAAGGATGGCCTACTGCAGAAAGACTCTGTTTAATAGTGCATATCACTGAGAGGAATGCCCCACGTCCCTAGCAAGTTATTGTACATTATTTATAAAAGATAAGTGTTTTGGTTATGGATTTTATGATGTGTTAAATTATTGTGTAATTATTGTTGAAAATTCTATAAATATTTAATATTTATGAGTTACTACAAATCTGTAATGTTTTCTTAGGAATTGCAAGTAATTGTTCATATATTTGTAAGTGTAATGTTTTATTATCTGTAAAGGAAAAATTATTATGATATTAGAGATTTATATTATGTTGCAATGACGGAAATTTGTGAGAAATTTGTATTGCCTCTCCATCCCAGTAGGCACAGTGGTGGACATGCATGTCACAAAGTGGTATCAAAGCCTTGTTGCACATAAGTAATTATAGCGACAAAGTATGGAAAAGCCATATTAAAAAGGAATTTTAAAAATTCATCTTTTATAGAGGTTGAAATTTTGTGACATATGCTTGGATGTGAGTTTGGGGTGTATTACAATGCGGTATCAAAGGCAAGCTACAATAGTGGACCTACATAGGGAAAAATCAATATGTGAAAAAAAATAATTACATAGATGAAATATTTTAAGGATACTTGGAAATCATTTGTCAAAGTTTCTTGTGAGAAATTTGGGGGAAATTTCTGTGAAATTAGAGGAAATGGAATTCAAGTGTTAAAATATTTGTTTTTAATCTCTGCTTGAGTGACTACAAGCCTAGAATTGGCCGAATTTAAAATTATAGAATAAGGAGAAGGAACAGAGAGTATGCTTGCAAAACATTGGAGGAAAGTCCTTGGATGAAATTGGGTAAAAATTAAAGGAAAAAACCCAAATTAAAGGGTTCCCTGGTTTGCAACAAAAAAATGGCCACACCCCTAGAGATGTTGTGCTACTTTTTCCTACTACCCTTTAAACTATTTCTGGAATATGTGGTGAATTTGGAATTTGATGAAGAGCCCTATTATGCAAAATACATTTCACTTTTTGATGGAATCATTGGTCCAAATCTAGTTGTCAGGCCAATAAACATTGATGGAGCTCTAACAGTACTGTTGGTTTTCTTAAGAAATCCTATCTCTGAAATGCAAGTAGGAATCTCTCTAATGTGTTTTCAATTTGGTGAAGCTAGTCTACCAAGTTGGTCAAAAGAGAGGTAGGTTGACTATGGAGGAAGATGATGATGAGCAACCCAAGAAGAAGGTTCAACTTGGTATGCCTGCTACACAATTGATTAGTGTTTATAATGCTTGATGACCAATGAAACAGAGGTATGGTGCCTCGAATTGCATTTTAACAATATTTTATTCATTTTTTATACTTACGTTTGTACTCATTATTTGATGTGATTTCATTGGACAACAATATTCTTTCCTTTCTGTATTGGTTGAAAATGTTGAATACTTTTTGTCTGCATTAAATTTGTATATGAGATGATACTTCAAGTTGTGAATATTACACTATTTATATTCATTTCTCTTTTTTTAAGTTTTAAAATTACATTTATCTCTATTTTGTGGCCAAATACCACTATATGTGGCTGATACAAGACTTGCACAACATGTTGAGAAAGAAAATGAAGATGGTATTTTTATAATTAGTGTAGCTTCTTTCTCAAATCTGCGGGCTCTTATTATGGATGCAGGAACTGGATTCATTGCACAAGTTTATGAGCTTTCTTAGTGCTTTCTTCACAAGGTTATATTTTACGTGCTTTATATAAGATGTGTACAAGCATGTGCTAAGCATCATTAGTGGTCTTCACATTATGGTGGTACTTATTACTTGTTTTGTTTTTTTTTGTTTTTTTATTCTAAGAATGGATCATGGAACAATGGGATAAAAACTATTACATAAGTGCAATTGTGGGGGCCAACAGTGGGAGCTCTCTAGTAGTAATGTCTAAAGGTAAGCTTCTGTAGGTGTTTTCCCTTGTCAAATTTTGATGGGTCAATAGCTAGAGGGTATATTAACTGTTAAGCTTTTATGTATTCCAGGCACACAGTACACACAACAATATTACAAGATTAGTGATTCTTTTCCATTTAAATGGATAAACAAAAAGTGGAGAAAGTGATTCTGTGTTACTTATATGGCTTCTACAGGAAGTAGATGGGGTGTTGTCATGTCCCAAAATGCAGGTTTTAGAGATTAGGTAAGTAATGAAAATGTGCTAACAATGCATATAGTTTTGTTTCCTTTTTTGGATTCATGTAGCTAATTGTAGTAATGGATTTTATTTATACCTCAGATCATTGAACTTGATTTTCTATATCCTAGTGAGGGCATCCACAGGCGGTGGGATCATGGGTGTCGTAAAACTGCAAGCACAATGACATGGGACCAAGCAATTTCTATTTTGAGTGTTCCTAGACCAAACTACAACAATTATTTTTCTTATTGTCTTGGATGTTGAGAATCTAGAATTTAAAAAGAAACTTGATAGGATGGTAGACATCAACCAAAAAATAATAGCAATTGGAGAAATCCAAGCTCCTGGATTTGTGAAGAATCTCCAAAGAATTCCTCTTATAGATGATTTGGTCCCAGAATTAACAACAACTTATTTGATGCCACTTGTGGACTCTGGTTCTTTGGATTACACTAATTTTGAGCCACATATTATGTAATAAATGCATCTCATACATGAATAATTTCACGGTTGCACTATATTGTCGAGAATGGAGCTCTGTGACTCTATTCCTTTATTCGTATTTTTTTTAATTTTGAGATGTCCTACCATTTTCTAGAAAAGCATTCATATTATGGCAAAAGATTGTCTTTACATATGCACATGCTATATGCAACGTTGGAGTTATGTAGTCTAAAGTTCTCAACAATAGAAAGTCCCTCTGTCTTTTTAGTAAACAAAATATATAGACCCAATAGGTGTTTTTATGCCATGATTTGTGCAAACATTAATCTCTCATAGCTTCACAGAAGTGGTAGAGAAAATATTAATCTCTCCTACATCGGCAGAAGTGGTGGTCAATATCAACACATACAAGAACTTTTTGGTGGAATATTATCAAAATTGATAGAGGGATATGCAAGACTGTATAGTAGAACCTTGACAAAACACGCCCATTGAAGCTTGCAACATTTTTCATAGGAAGAACAAATTATGTCCATTTTTTCCGAACATGTAAGTTAGTATATTACAATTTAATGAATATGTTTTCCTATTATCATATATGGTTTTATACTTTATCAAAAAAATTGCCAAGACTTCACACTGTTTTATAACTTAGTAAAAGAATCACCAAGACTTTACAAATTTTTATTATTTAGGGAAATATTCGCCAAGATCTTACAAGATTTTATAGTTCATTGAAATATTCGCCATGATTTATATGATAATATAATTTGGTGAGAGATTCACCAAACAAAGCATATATACATATTATATTATTCATAAAATTGCCTTCCATTTTTCCTATGTATCATGGGGATTCTCCCATTTATTATACATATAAATTTAGGGGGGTTCTTAAAATTTTCCTTGAACATGCCCCAATATGGTCGCCAATTTGTTAGGTAGATAAATCCCTCTCGCTGACAAGAGTGATCTCCCTAGATCTTATAGGAAAATAGAAACAAAAAAATAATTGAATAAATCTTTTCGTAATCTTTCTTCATTTGAATTATGAGTATAAAAGACGGTGAATAAGCCTCTCACCTATTTGTGAAATTCTTGATGAAGATCCTCACTTGTCTTGATGTAGCTTCTCAATTCTTGAAAAGACCTGCAACCATAAACATAAGAAATATCCTAAGGCATATGCAACATAGCAATTCAAACAATCTTAATCTAATGATTAAGGAGATTAGAAATTGAAATTTCCTTAATGAATATCTAAATAACTATAAACGATTCATCATTTCAGTAAGACAATACAATGGAAAAAATAATTCATTTGTATTAATTCAAGGATAAAGAAGATCCTTACAACCTTTGCCTTGATCTCATGAGGTTCCTCCCAGATGCCTCCAACCCTTTCCTTAGATGATAATCATTTCTATCTCAATTCAATAACATAAGTCTATCTTTTCTGACCTCCTTAATCCCTCTACCCTTTGGTCAATTTATAGGCCAAGAGGAAGAAGTTTCAAATCCAAAAGAGGAGGATGAGATCCCTTAACTGGTGTGTTAGCGTTCCTTCAGGAAAGGGAAGTAGTTACATCATTTGAGGGGTTTAACTCGAATAGATATGACCTGGGAGATTTCAGTTGGGATATATTCGCCCAACGATGCTTCTAAATCTCACCTTTTATTTTTACTTTTCTTTGATTCACCTGTGTGGTCTATAGTGGCAAACAGAGCGTAGTTCTGCTATGTTCTCAACGATAAGTATAGCGAATGCGCAAAAACTTCAAGGAAAAGTGCGCAGGTCATACTTAACAAGGTATACAAGACATTTTCCCCAAAATTCTCATCTCATTAAAGGGATTTTTGGTTATTTGACCTCTAAGGGAGTTCAATGGAACTTGTTCACGGACGGTAAGAAATCCATTTATATCGATTAAGTGTCATGGTGACAAAATGATGTGTAACACAATTATAGCTCCATATGATATAATTAGAACATGCACATACAAGAAAACCAAGCTAAGGATCTACAACATCTACGTAGAATAATTTAATTACTCTATTCAATGAATCAATGAGGCATTGAAATACATGAAGGAAAACATAATACAACACATATTGGAAAACAAGATACTCTTTGTATTAATAGAAATAGGAAAAATTTTACAACCAAGAATAGTAGTTGATCTTGTAAGGATCTCCCCAATTTGACTTGTCCTTCCTTGTCACAAAGCACACCTCAATGTCACCCTAATGCATGAAGATGATGTCTCCTTTCAGATCAAGGCAGAAGCATGAGGGCATAATCAATCTCAAAAGTCAACCCTAATGTTGTGGATGGAAGTAAATTTATAGGAGGGTGTGGTAATTTAAGAATTATTATCCATTTACAAATCTAGGCTTGAGATCCACTTAAGAGGGGAAGATTAGCTCAAGGGATAAGAGGTGAAGTCTCGAAGGTAGGATTAGATAGGACTCGAGCTTCTTATCCATAGTGAATGTTTAAAATAACCCTTAGAAGCTTCTGGAAGAGGAAGCTACGGGTTTCTTTTTAATTTTCCCAAATTTCTAGAATCGACTCACCCCTAACAAGGAGCAAGTTGTTTTCTATTAGTGCTGGTGCGGAAGGAAGAAACCAACGTTGAACGTAGCTCTCTAAAGAGGTAGTGTGCATTGGGGCTCAAAATCTTGATTTTGAGCTGTTGGACCCAGACAAGCAGACATTTTGGAATGGTCATGCTTAGGAATTTATGTAGGGATGATGAAAACATGTTCACAGATGTGGGTTGATCTGATTTGTAGGCCTATTGACCAGATGCGACAAAATGGCCTATAACAATAATGGTCCTATAATTAGAGGGAATTTTTTTATCACCACTTTTAAAGACAGGTATAATGAGGCCATGTGTTTGAGAGCTTGAGAAGCTTTGTTTTACTGCCAAATTGAAGAGGTTGTGTATGTGATGGATGAGGATAGGACCCTCCCATTTTATATATGTTTCATACTTTCTTTGTTTTCTGGCCCTATATATAATATTATATATATAATTATACTATATATATATATATATATATATATATATATATAACTTTCTTTGCTTTTTTTTGTTTGCTAGTTTGTCTAGAACTTGTGGGATTATAATTTGGTTAAGAAAGGGTGACCCAAGGCCATATTTTGGCTAATAAAGTGTAATCAAGGGACAATTGAGATGTCAAAATCATTAGAGAATCCCACTTGGATTGGGCTACACCAACTCTAAATATGGGTAGATTTATCTAAGCAGTGAAAATCATCTAGGGAATTTGGAGATCGCCCCTTGACTAGGTCATATGAACCCTTCAAATAGGTGGATTTTTTTGTACCCACAAAGTTTTGAATTGACAACCTTAATGCAAGGATTGCCTTAACAAAATAAGTTGTCACAAACTATTCTACATCTTATGAGTGTGTGTGTATATAGAGAGAAAAAAGATGTACACATGCAATTTTATTTTGTATTAATATGATATTTTTTTTCCAAAATTATATATATAAAAAATAGAAAATAAAAATAAAACAAGTGTAATATGCATCGTTGTTGCCTAGTACCTACCCCTTATACAAAAAAGTAAGAAGTTATTATAACTAAGATAAAAGGAATACTATGATATTTCAAAAAAATATTAGGTTATAAATAAGAAAAATTAAATTTTTTTTTTAATTATTGGTCTCATAAAGATATTGGATGCCTCGAGGAAACATTATAATTGTTTGTATTTTTTTTATTGCTTGTAGTTTAAGGGTTGTCCTAGTTGCCAATTCCACTACTTCACACATACAATAATGGTTAATAAGACTAAATTTGGTTGATGGATTTTTTAAAAAGGTAAAAGAATTTGTTTGATTTGCTTTTAAAAAAAAGTATATATTTGAATTTTTTTTAATAAATCCAATCATAAATCATTCTGAATTATTATGAGCTTAAAGGTTTAGAAATTGGTATTGTAACAAATATTTTTAAATTGTGATTTAATATGGGTGTATATGGGATATCTATAGTAATAAATAAATAGAGAAAGTTTAGTTGAATTATTGGATGTTTTGACCCTTTTAGAGGTATATTTCTCGATCAATTTTGTCGTATATCTAGTAGGTAATTGTAATCAAAATAATATAAATTCCATTGGAAATATCAACAAGTGAATTTGATTAACCAATTTAATATGTGATTGAGTACTTACTAATGTAATTGATCTTTATTATATTAAATATGCTTTTTTTTTAATATAATGAAAGAGATTGCGTTCAATTGTAATAACAACTTTCTATATGATTACTAATTATATAATTCATATAATTTCATTTATTTTGATGATAAA